>VZRO01006795.1:4784-89206 GCA_013397915.1 Daphoenositta chrysoptera
TGTGTCCCGTTCTGGGCCCCTCACTGCAAGAAGGACATTGAGGGGCTGGAGAGTGTCCAGAGAAGGGCAGAAGAGCTGAGAGAAAATCTGGAGTACAAGTCCTATGAGGAGCAACTGAGGGAGCTGGGGATGTTTAGCCTGGAGAAAAGGAGGCTCATGGGGGTTCCTTATCTCTCTAAAACTACCTGAAAGGAGATTGTAGCAAGGTGAGGGGCAGTCTCAACAAGTCAAACAAGTGATAGGGTGAGAGGAAATGGTGTCAATTGTGCCAGGGGAAGTTTAGGTTGGATATTAGGAAAAATATCTTCACCAAAAGGGTTGTCAAGCACTTGAATGGGCTGCCCAGGGCACTGTTTGGGTCACCAGGCCTGGAGGTCTCTAAAAGACATGTAGATGTAGGGCTAGCGGACATGGTTTAGTAGTGAGCTAGGCCATGCTGGGTTAAGAGTTCAACTCAGTAATCTTAAAGGTAGTTTCCAACCTAAATGATTATGTTTCTATGTTAAGTTACTAGGAATAGCATAACAGTCACAAAAATAAAGAGTTCTCAGGTCTTTCTAAGCTGACTCTTTGCTGGTGAAAAGTAGAACTTAGTTTTTAGAACTAGTAAGAACCATTCTTACCTGCATAGTTTGGTTAATCCTTCGTGTAAATAATTACCTTTTCTTGTACAGAGTGTTTCTTCACACAGACATGTGCACACACACCATCAAACACACAAGTGCATGCACATCTATTTAAATAGAGGTAGTTTTCTGTATTTATTGCTAATGTTAGTTTCTTTTTCATTATTATGCATAAAGCCTTTCTTTCATTTTCCCCCTCAGTTTGCACTGTCTCACGCCATGTACTGTTCTCTTTTTCAGCATGCACTGGATCTCCAGCTGGCAGTGGCCAACATCCTGCAATCTCTGGTGCACACAGAGAGAAACCAGCAAGTCATGTGTGAAGCTGGGCTCCATGCACGACTTCTGCAAAGATGCAGCGCTGCTCTGGCAGATGAGGACCACTCCTTGCATCCACCACTCCAGAGGATGTTTGAAAGGCTGGCCTCCCAGGCTCTGCAGCCCATGGTGTTGAGGTCAGAAGGATAGCCCTGAAGTTCATTTGGACTGAGCCCTGCAGCCTGCACTGTCCCTGGCTCATTGTAAATGGCTGGCAGTGGTAGAGAGCCTTAGTGACCTGATGTGGTAGTGATAGCATAAGATCCCATTTTATTTCCTATCAAATAGATTGTGTCTTGATAGAGAGAGACTTTTTACCAGGGCCTGTAGTGACAGGCCAGTGCCACAGGTTTTAAACTGCAAGAGGCTGGATTTAGATTAGACATAAGGAAGACATTTTTTACAGTGAGGGAGGAGAGAGGTTGTCCAGAGAAGCTGTGGATGCCCCGTCATTGGAATTGTTCAAGGTCAGATTCGACAGGGCTTTGAGCAACCTAGTGTAAGTGAAAGCTGTACCAGCCCACAGCAGAGGGCTTAGACTAGATGACCTTTAAAGGTCCCTTCCAACCCAAACCATCCTGGGATTCTGTGATCTCAGCTGTAAGAAGGAATTTAATTGTATTATCTCCTATGGATCACTGGTTGGCTGACCTGCAGCCAGGACAGCTGCTGGGTTCACTTCAGTGACACGTAGCTGTGTCAGAAGGGATCCTGCAAGGAGCCCTCTCCTGCTGGTAGTCACATCACAGGGACTTCAGCTTCCCTAAGCATAGACACTGCATAGCTCTATAGAGAGATACAGTTATTTAGAGATACAGGTGTTGATAGCTGTGAAATGATTCCCCCAACCAAATAGGACACACTGGTAAAACAAAGCTGAGGTCATTTACTTCAGCCTCTGATCTGCCTCTCTGGAAGAGTTCAGCTTGCTGAACACGCATCTTTGAATGTCCTGATGTTCTCCTGCAGGATACAGCAGCCTCCTGCCAAGTTTTTACATGAAAAAAAGGGAATTGGAAGCTTTATCAAAATTGCTTGATTACTTAAAGTAATGTCAGCTTTTGACAGCATGTGTTCAAACATTAAGTAGTTTTGAATGGATCAAATGCGTTATGGATCATAATTATGCATTGGTTTATTTTCTTAGTTAAAAGTTATGTTTATTGTGAGCAATTACGGTCTTTTTTAAAAGTCCTATTAGATTTGGTGCCATTATAGGCAAATACATAGAGAAAATAATTTCCCAATTTTTTTATTCTCTTTCTTAGGGAATTTTTACGCTTGGGAAATCCTTTGAATTGCGGAGCCTGGGACAAAAAGCTGTTGAAACAGTACCGAGTGCACAAACCCAGCTCACTGAGTTTTGAACCAGAAATGAGAAGTAGGTGCTGAAGTGCTAAAAATGTTTATAAAGAATGTTTCTCTTATATTCCCCAATTGTATACCTATTTAAAATTTTTAGATAAGCATCCATAAAAACCTGACTTTACCCCAGCTTTGTATGAATGTGAAATCATCAGAACAGTTTAACTGGAAAAGTTCTACAACCAGAAGGAATGTAGTACTTATATTTAATGTATATTCAGCAAGGTAATTATAGGTTTTTATTTTAGGAATAGTAGCTTTTAAATATGATAGCAGTTTTGTTTTAAGTCTTTAGTAGGTCCTGCATTTGTAGTTATTTAACATTATGTTTTCTCAGCTACTTTCATGCGCACATGGTATATCTGTGTCGTATCTCTCATGGGTTCAGTAAGATGTCAGATAAAATAATTGCACTATCTTCTGTTATTCTCCATGAGTTGCAGAGCTTGGGAATGGCTATTCATGTAGTATAGGAAGAGTCTCAGTAAACTATAATACAAAGAAATTACTGAAATGTTTCCAAAGCATGACACATTTCTATGTGTCAGCGTGGTCATTGTATAGCTGGCTGTAAAACAAAGTTAAAAATACCTTAGTTGAAATTTTTGAATTATTTAAAAGAAACTAGAAAGTATCGTATATGGTAGTGATTAAGCATGATAAATCATGAGATAAATAAATAAAATAAGTGAACTGAATTCATGTTATATTATCATGTATATTTTAAAAGAAGGGAGAAGAAGAAATTCAATTTATCTCTTGGCCAGTGCTTTATTTTTTTATATATATTTGCATTAGGGTATTATCATTGGGAGAAATAGACAATGAAAATTATGAAAATGTGAGACTTGGAAAGCTTTTAGCCTAGGAAAGAGAATGCAAAGCTACCTTCTGAATACCACAAGTTATCTTAAATTGCCTAAGCTAAGTTTAGTGAGCCATTCTGCTTATTGAGACCTCTGAGACTTCTTGCTCAGAGTTACTGCATCTGAAAAACATAAAGCAGAGTTTTTCCTGCCTCTTAAGTCAGGTAGCAGGAATGCATCTGAAGAGGAACCTCAGCAAAAAGGACACTGTGCAGACATTAGGTGATGGGATGGCCTCTTGGCTTTACCACAAACTTTCTGTAGTGTGTTGCACAAGATGCTCATCTTTCTGCCTGGGTTGAGCATTTTTATAATCAAAGCAATGCCGCCCAACTCATTATCTTCTGAGAGGCTGAACTAGCTGATGATGACTGACCATCCAGCTATTCCACTGGACTTGGAAGGTCCACATAAACAGCCTGGAAGTGCCTCCCTTTTGCAATGCTGTGTTGTTTCTTGGCTTCTCCTGTAGACAGCATGGTCACCTCCATGGAAGGTCTGGGTCCTGACAGCGTCTTCGGCGTGCACGAGGACAGCCACTACCGGATAAGCAAGAGCCTGCTGAAGCCAGCAGAAGGGAGCACAGTGCCCCTGACCAGAGTCAAGTGCTTGGTCTCCATGACAACCCCACATGACATCAGGCTTCACGGCTCGTCGGTGACGCCGGCGTTCATCGAGTTTGACACGTCTCTGGAAGGGTTCGGGTAAGGTCCTTCAGTGCTCTCAAGCAGCGTGGGGCACAGTGCAGTGCTTGCTTGCTTGCTTTTCTTCCAAAGGAATGCTTGTAATTTTTAATAGACTGTTTGCAAGCAAGGAACAAGTGAACTCTTTAAAGAAGAGAAAGGAATGCTTCAAGTCATATAAATTTCCTTTCTCTCGTTCATTAACACCTTGATAAAAAATGCTTGCTTGCCATGTGTGAAAGTAAATAAAGTATGTATGTATCATTGATAGGAGATTCTCAGTTCTGGGTTTCACATCCCTTCTGAAATGAAGGAATGCTAACATACCCTTGAAGGGTTGCTGGGATTCATGTATGACATTTGGATGGCCCAGATGTTCTGAGACCCACTTAAAATTGCTGAAGAACATGAAAATGTGAAAGTGGGCAAATCAGAAATACAAATAAAGCAGACAAGGCACCTGTGATGAGTTCAAAAAACTGAAAAGAACCAATATTAATAACTGGAGGCAGAGCCTGGATATCATGCTTAGCTCATTGTTTTCTTTTAGCACCCAGTATTACTTACTGTTTTTCTCTCTCTAATTTAACACCTGCTGAGTGAGGCAGTTTATGAGGATCATGTAATATGATTGAACTATTCAGAAGATGAAAACATGACACCATTCTCAACATCTGTTTAAGGAAAATGTTTTGTCCTTTTGGTTATAAAAATGGAATAGAAAAATCTGGATACTTGGAGCTCTGCTTCTCTGCGTTCTCTTTTCAGTTCTGCAAAGCAAGGATGCAGCTTCCATTTTCCATCTAGCTTTCATATCCAGTACAGTCAGAGACAGCCTTTTTTTATGAAAACAAATGTTACTCTAAGCTCTGTTCTGCACCCTTCATAAGAGAAAAGGAAAAAAAAATTCTTCAGACCCAAGAACTTGAAATAATCTGGCAAAATGAATGGTCACTGTGTTTGCTTCAGGAGATTTGTGGGTGCTGGTAACATGTCCAGAAGTTACTCACATACACAGCTGTGAATTCCTGGAATTTCAGCAGGCCACCTAAGAAGGCTTCTATAATAAATTTTTAAAAAATCTAAAAACCTTTCTCCTTATGTTGATTTCCATTGTGTCCACAGCATCAGTTGCTCTTTTAAGGACCAAACATAGCTACGTTGGTGGAATATGATATTAATGTGAGAGCATACTTGCTTAAGATAAGAACATCATAGTTTGCAGTTGCCAGATCCTTTGACTGTTTAGCTGATCCAGTTTCTTTAGAGAGTTCAGAACAACTCAAAGGCTGCTTCAAGATACAGGTGCCCACAAGGGAGCATCCTATGCTATGGAGCCACATGGGCATAGCTCTGTACCTTTGCACCAAAGGCATATTCTGCCAAAGCTCTTTGTGCTAGAGGTAATTTAGGCTCACAATAAGCGATCTTGAGAATTAATTTCTCTTTTTCATTACTACATCAAGTCACAAAGCATGTGTGCTTATGGTATATTTTCCTAGGCCACTTTTTGTTTGTATTGAACTCCACTTACATTGAATTCCATAAACTCCAATGTGTTGCTGGTCTTCTGTTCAACAGCTGCCTGTTTTTGCCAAGCCTAGCTCCCCACAATGCTCCTACAAATAATGCTGTTACAACAGGACTTGTTGATGGTGCAGTTGTGAGTGGAATTGGAACTGGTGAGTACTCCAGTATGACTGGTAACAGTGTTTTGTATCTGATATTTAGTTTTCCTAGACTTCTTGGTTAGCCTTGAACTGATTGTATGGTGTTGGACACTGTGCACTCACGATCAAGAACCTGTTGTGTCATTTTTGTGCGTGTGTTTTTCTGTTGCCACCAAGACAGTGAAAAGCAATATAAAATATAAATGTGTGATTGCTTTAAAATGCAAAGCTTAAAGTAGAAGGTTAAATTGTAATCAACCAAGGTATATGAATAATAACCCAGGATGCATTAAGGAAAATGTTGAGGTAGTAGTTTGTAGAGCATAGGAAATGTGGAATGAATTGTAATGCTGTACTTGTGACTTTGTTCTGCTGAATCCTTGACTGACTTTATTACAGGTGTAGTTGCACACACCATCCCAAAAACCCCATCTAAATTGTTTCCTATCACTTTTACATGGTGTTGTAGGCTGTTCACCCTACAAGAACCTGGTGTGCTGTGGGATTAATTGAACATGGTCACTTAGTTTAAGAAGTTTTAAAGTCTGTAAACTAAGGTGAAGGCTTACTGCAGTAAGACAATTAGTGGGAGCATCCTAGGATATCCAATGGAGTCAGATGTATGTGGTAGAGTGATATTCCCTCAACAGAGGCTTCTTCAGCATTTGAGAAAACACAGCTGGTATCAACTGAGCTGATATGAAAGAAAGAACAGGATCAACTAGGAATCCTAAGAACCACCTACTGCAGCTATGTAACGGGCTTTCTTTTTGTTTTTAGGTGAAAGGTTTTTCCCACCACCATCTGGTTTAAGCTACTCAACGTGGTTTTGCATTGAACATTTTAGTACACCTCCCAATAACCATCCTGTGAGACTCCTGACTGTAGTGCGGCGTGCGAACTCCTCGGAGCAGCATTACGTCTGCCTTGCCATCGTCCTCTCGGCTAAAGACCGCTCCCTGATTGTTTCAACTAAGGAGGAATTGCTTCAGAATTATGGTAAGAGGTGTGCCATGTCATCAGCTCATGCTGACAATATTATGGGGATGCAACAGCAAGTTTATTTTAAGCACAGTACCCAGAAAAATTGTGTGTACTTTCATTGCTGGAACTTTCATTCCAGTTCCTGATGGGTGTTGGCAATATAAAAATGCAAAAGGTAAACAGTAATTTATGGAGCTTTTATAATTTCCAAAGAAAATTTCATGTCTGTATATAATGAAAAATTTTTGCCAAAATGCCAGGTATTATATATTCAAGGGTGGGATTACATCATCAATTTTGAAAGGTTTTACCTTTGATTTATCTTGTGTCATTGATTTTAGACATCATCTCTTGATGTCTTGAGGTGCAAATTGTAACTCTTTGCTTTGAAGAAGTTTGGAAATAGTAAACTAATAGGTTTTGAAGGCTTTTTCAGTCTGGATAGTCCCGGTACTGGAGGGTATTTTGAAGGCAATCAGTCATTCACTTCATGCTTTAATGCTGTGGTCAGAAACAGTGTGGAGGAATTACAGGAGGTGTAGTGAAGATCTAAATGAAGCTGGTGATACCAGTAAATTTGCTAGAGAGAGCTATCAGTGCACTCAGGGGCTTGAGGATGAGCCGTCTCCTGCCTTTCCTCTATCAGAGCCTCCAAAAGTGGTTGGTTTTGACAGGCTGTTACACACTGAGTCTGTGGAGGAGCTGAGAGGAGCAGGGCAGCCTTCTGCATGTGTCACCAGACCAGCACAAAAATCTGTTCCTGCTTCTGGTCTTTACTTTTGAGTAGGCAGCACTAATAAAGAATTTATACAACTGTTGTTATTTAAAAAACCTCCCACAAACAGCTAAGCGGACTGTTACCATGAAAACAAGGAATAATCTGTAAACAGACATTCACATCTTTACCTGCAGCAGTCTTTCTTAGTAGAAGTCAAGTTCAGAACATCAACCTTGAGAGCTGAAAACCCATAGTATAAAGTAGGAATTAAACCTCTTAAATTACAAACATACTGACAGTGCTTTCTTTTTCAGAGGACGAAATTCTTAGAAAAATGAAGCAAGTTTATCTTCACATTAATTGCTTTAGTCTGCACTGCAGCTTTAGTCCATATGTTTTTAGTTTGTGAGGCCCTATAATCAAACTCACTGAAAGAGATTGGATTTGAAAAAGCTTTGTCAGAGAAGATCTGAAGGTGTCTGACTGTAAAGACTGTTTTTTAATTGAACCAGGATACTGCTTCATTTGAGTGCTACCCTGTTGTGTCTAAATCATAGTTGGTAGTGTACTGTCGAGTACTGAGCAGGTAGGGACCTGAAGAACTGAGACTGCAATTGCTGTGCACGACACAGGGACTGGAAGTGCTGACAGTCTCTTGTAAGAATAAATGCGGTGATTTAAGGACCCCTCTTGTGAGCAAGAATTCTGCTCACAAGATGTTTGGCTGAGAAAAAGATCTTGAGATTATTTTTGTATCTGAACGTTAGTTCTAAGTACTCTGCTTTTAGCATTTTCCTTGTGCTATTTCTAAAGAAATGAGTGTTCTCCCTGGGCAGGCAGCTGTTGTGGTAAGAGGATTAATGGTTTCTTTTCCTTCAGTGTGAAAGAATGAAGAGGGATCTGAAAAGTTCATGGTTTCTGTTGAAACATTCCCTGGGTTTTTGGGGGTGTTTTTTATCTTTTTTTTTTTTTTTCGCCTGTTGGGACAGCTTTTAAGTAGAGTAAGGGTCATTTTTGTGATGCAAAAGTAGGAATAAAAAGTCTGGAAGTATGGGTATCATCCTCTCCACAGTGTGAGAAAAGTGAAAAATGGCTCTGTGGGTTTGGGGAGACATCTGTTGTTTCTTGGTGACTACTGCTGTAGAAACTTTTTTAGGAAAACAACAAAAGATCTTTCTGTGACTTGCATGGCAGCATGAGAAAGTAAAAACTTGAGCCAACTAGTAATTCCAGCAAAAATTTCAAAGGGAAGGGAGAAGGTGGGAAGTAATATACAATTGTCAGAAGTCTGAATATATCCCGAGATTTTTAAGCACTTATAACATTTCTGCTGGTGCCCACTAACTGGTGCTTTTCCTTTAGTTGATGACTTCAGTGAGGAATCATCATTTTATGAAATTCTTCCCTGTTGTGCCCGTTTCCGCTGCGGTGACCTCATCGTGGAAGGCCAGTGGCATCACCTAGTTCTGGTCATGAGTAAAGGCATGCTGAAGAACAGCACAGCTGCACTCTACCTCGATGGACAGCTTGTTAACACTGTTAAGGTAAAATAAATCTTTCAATCCTCAGTTTTACTGGTTGGAGTGATTTTTCTCTCTCTGTACAAAAAACAAAAAACCTTACAAAAACCAAGAACAAAACAAACCACCACCACCCTGTCCAAAAAATCCCCCCAACAGAATAGAAAAAAAACCCCAACCCAAGCAACAAAGCAAAAAACAACAAGCAAACACAACATTTATTTGCAAAGGTCAATACCTCATTGTTAGGTGGAAGAAACTGTAGAGAGCAGTGAAGAGCACTGTGGACCTGTCCACAGAGAACAAAGTATTCCCAACCTGCAACAGATATCGAGACATCATTTGGCACCTGGCAGGTGTGGGCTTAAAGGGATAAAGCATTATCCCTTAAACCTTGCATGGGGTTTAAACTAGCTAATGTTACTGTACTGCTGTAGGTAAAACAACAGGTTGACTTTCAAAGTTTACCTCCCAGTATTCCTTTTGCAAGAAGAGGATTACAATAAGTTGTTATGCTAACAGCTGTAATACATGAGCGTGTATCTGGCCATCTATCTGGCCGTACATGACTACATTCAGTAGCTGCTAAGAGAATTTTTACAAGGCCGATAGGAAAACCCTGTGAGGTTATTACTGTCTTTATATATTGGCCAAGCTCTTACTCATATATTCGTTTAATTGTTTGAGAAGTTTTGCTGAATTTAGTCAATCACATTTGCACTTTAGCTTGAAATGGTGTAATTTCCAAAGGCTGGGAAAGGAGAAGAACACTACTTTGAGCACCATATTTTTAGAATCAACATACAACCTATTTAAGCACAGAATTTTCGTCTTCTCATTGTGTGTTTCCATACACACCTTCATCTTTTGATAGCCACTTGTGGTCTTTGCATTCCTTTCTGTTGAATGTTCTTCAGTCCCTATTTCAGTACAGTGTCAAAATACCTTGTATTACATAGCAATCACTTCATACATCCCCTGGCTTGCAAAATCATGTTTTGAACCAAATTGCTGATCTTGTCACAGTACCCTGGCTCCCTCGCTAACTTGCCTGTGTTTTGCCCCCTTGCAGCTTCACTACATCCACAGCAGCCCCAGCGGCTCTGGCTCTGCCAATCCCCCCGTGGTCAGCACGGTGTACGCCTACGTGGGCACGCCGCCCGCCCAGCGCCAGCTCTCCTCCCTGGTGTGGCGCCTGGGCCCCACGCACTTCCTGGAGGAGGTGCTGCCTGCCCCGGGGGTCAGCACCATTTATGAGCTGGGACCCAATTACGTCGGGAGCTTCCAAGCGGTTTATGTTCCGTGTAAGTACGGTTCAGGTGGCGCCTGGTAATTTGGGCTGGCCGTGCTGGAATCTTTGTGTGCGTATTGGCAGAAGAGGTGAGACAGTGTGCAGGAGCAGAGAGGAACAGCTCGCTGTTCATAGGAAGAAGATTAGTAGCTGCTGTTAAAGAGGATGAGAGAAATCCAAATTCTTTTACTGAGATATGGTAGAAGTGCTTGTATTCCTCACTTTGGTTTTAAACCAGTTAGAAGTTGTGTGGCCAGTGAAAGATGGTGATATGCCACAACCTTCTGAAAGTGTCTCCAGCTAAGAGGCGCTCAGCAGGCCACTACACACACGCACACAATCACCGGAGAGCTTCTTCCATCAGTCCCCAGCAGAGAGTTGGGAAAGGTCCACAGGAAAGGTTTATTGCAGCCACGCATGTGAGCAGGTCCACGGGTGAGGACAAAGAGAATAGAGTGTGTGTGAGAGTCCCAGTTTATATATGGGGTCAGTAGGGGTGGAGAGAGGGCATCAGGGACCAATAATGTGGAGGAACCAGGGCGGTACAGGCAGGGCGAGGGTATGGGGACAGACAGGGGGAAACACTGGGGGAGAGGCAAGGGGAGAAGCTTTTAAGGTTACAAGGGGTGGGGAGAGCAACAGGCCAGCCAGGCAAGCAGAGCTGGGGTACATTAGAACAAAGCACCCTGGGAGAGGCCTTCCAGTCACCCTAACTTACCTTGGGCTTCTGTTGCCTGGCCTACCGGCCTCTACAAGAAATACTTAAAACTGTCATCATTCATACTGTGTGCTAGATTTATCTGTAGAAAGTGAAATTAGAAAACATACAAAATTTTAAAGATACAGTTATATATTCTCTTTGGATCTTGCATCTCTCGTGCCATTCCAAGGCAGTTTTCCTAGCCAACTGTAGTAAATAGCCAGTTGTCACAGGCAAAGATGCAGATTTACCAAATGCTTCTCTGGTTTTTGATTGCTTTGTTTTCCTTCAAAAGGGAAGGGAAGTTTACAGCCCTTAGGCTGAACAATATCGTATCTCGGCTATTCGTAAAATCTTGCTTTTACACCTATTCTGCAGTATAAGTTACTTAAGATTTTACTCTTCAAATTAAAAAAAAAAACAACGCCATTAATGAAGGGAACTTCTATCTTGTCTTTAAGGTAAAGATTCGAAGTCTGAAGGAATCAATCCATCACCAGTATCTTTGGTACCAGAAGAGAAGGTCTCCTTTGGTCTCTATGCACTGTCAGTTTCTTCATTTACAGTGGCAAAAATAAGGAAAGTTTACAACAAGTTGGATAGTAAAGCTATTGCCAAACAGGTATGTTGGGAAATCAGTTGGTTAATGTGTATGATTTTTTCCTTTCCTCTAACTTACTGCAAGACAATTTGCTCAATGCAGCCAGGAACAATAATGTTGTTGTCATCTAGTCCAGTACTCCTCCTTTGGGCAAGGACACCTTTCACTGTATCAGGTTGCTCAAAGTGACTCCAGCCTGACCTTGAATACTTCCAGGAACTGAGAACTGACAGCTTCTCTAGGCACTAGATGGCCAATCTTGGGGCCTTCTATGGTGAGGTGACTGCATCAGTGGACAAGGGAAGGGTTACAGGTGTCATTTATCTGGACTTCTGTAAAGCCTTTGACATAGTCCCCCACAACATCCTTTTCTCCAAATTGGAGAAAGATGAATTCAATGGGTGGGCTGTTAAGATGGATAAGAAAGTGGTTGGACAGTTTTATCCACAGGGTAGTGGTCAATGGCTCAGAGTCCCAGTGGAAATAGGTGACAAGTGGTATCCCTCAGGGATCACCAGTATTATTTATTACCTTCATTAATGACACAGAGGGATCAAGTGCACCCTCAGCACATTTGCTGATGAAACTAAGCTGAGTGGTGCTGTGGACACACCTCAAGGACAGGATTCCATCCAGAGTGATCTGGACAAGTTCCAGGGCTAAGTGGGCCCAGAGGAGTGGGCCAATTGGAAGCTCATGAGGTTTAACAAGACCAAGACAAGGTGCTGCACCTGGGTCAGGGCAGTCCCTGGTATCAATCCAGGCTGGGGATGAACAGATTTCGAGCAGCCCTGCCCAGAAGAACTTGGGGGTGCTGCTGGAGGAGAGGCTGGACATGACCCAGCCATGGGCACTNGGAAAGGCTTAATCTGGATTTGTTCAGCCTGGAGAAAGGAAGGTTTCAAGGTGACCTAATTGCAGCCTTCCAGTACCTGAAGGAATCCTGCAAGAAAGGCAGAGAAACTTTTTACAAGAGCAGGTAGTGACAGGACAAAGGGGAATGGCTTCAAACTGAAAGTGAGTAGTTTTAGATAGTAGGAGAAAATTCTTTGCTGTTGAGGGTGGTGTGGCACTGGCATAGGTTGTCCAGAGTTGTGGTTGCTCCAACCCCTGCAGGTGTTCAAGGCCAGGTTGGATGGGGCTCTGAACAACCTGGTTTAGTGGAAAGTGTCCCTGCCCATGGCAGTGAGGTTGGAACGAGATGATCTTTCAGCCCTCCCAAACCAAGCCAATCTATAATTCAGTGAACTTTGTATGTTCCTTTCAACCCAAGCTCCTCTGGTCTGATGGGATTGTTTTTAAAGTTAGACTCATCTTCCTTAAACTTTGGAGTCCAGAGATGTCTCTTAACTTTAGAGACTATCTCGATGATGATTCCAGTTCTGTTTTGTTGTATGTTACTCCTGATCATGGTAGGAAAATTCATAAGTTACAAATTACAGGCTTGTGTGAAGAAAACCTCTTCCCTTCAACCCTTGCTTTTTTTTCTTGTTTTATTCAGCTGGCAATTTCTTCTCATGAAAATGCCACGCCTGTGAAGCTGCTACATAACTCAGCAGGGCATTTGAATGGACCAGCACGTTCCATTGGTGCAGCTTTGATAGGGTATTTGGGTGAGTTGAGCATTTAAGAATTATTATGCTTAAAAGTTATTAATTACTTGTCAATAAGAACTTGGGTCTAGAAGATAAATCATGTAATTGATGAATGTTAATGGTGCATCGTTGTATTTATTGAACATTTTTATATTTTATGAATATACTATTTTTTTTTCTCACATGGGATGCTTGTTTCAGTTTATGATTTATCATTATGAAAATATACTTAATTACTTTACCTTAGGTTATAAACTATTTTCCAGTGCAGTATTTCCTTCACTTCCTCTTCTGAGGTGTCACAGTTCTTCTAGTGGCATTCTTTTCATAATTCAAGTAATGCTAAAATGCAAATTGCTTTCATGTTTTCACAATTACTTCTCACAAAATTAGATTTGATTACATTTTAATTCATTTTCTCTGTCTGTGCTCAGGAGTAAGAACATTTGTCCCCAAACCTGTTGCCACTACACTGCAGTACATTGGTGGGGCTGCTGCTATTTTGGGACTTGTAGCCATGGCATCAGATGTGGAAGGGTTGTATGCAGCTGTGAAGGCCTTGGTCTGTGTAGTAAAGAGCAATCCACTGGCCAGCAAAGAGATGGAAAGAATCAAAGGTTATCAGGTATGTAAGAAATGTCTTGCAACAGACCAGGCTGCTTGAATTGAATTTCACTGTTTGTCATCACAGTTCCCATGGAAATCTCCTGTTGTGTTGTAACCCCAGTTTCTCTTTTTAAGTTTCTTGAGCTCTTGGTTAATTAGCATAGATGAATTATTTAGGACATCTTTTAAAGGAGAGGGTGAAAAGTTCTTTGCTAAGCCATTGAGCGTATTTAGCTGCATTGCTGAAACTGAGCCTTCATTAACAGCATGGGAGAGCACAGCTATGGTACTTAAATGATTCTTTCCTTGTGATTTTGAATCCACCCGTGCAAGCCTGGGAGCTTCTGTCTCTGATGTGCCAGCAAGAGAGAAGGATAAGGGCACATAAAGAAACACAAACAAGTGAACTCCTAGAAGCATCCTTTTGAGCAGACTGCATAGATTTTGTAGTTAGTAATGCTGTTTCCTTTCAAGCTGAAGACATTAATTCTCCATTGGGATGGGGAAAGGCAGTCAGTTATGCAGAAGGATTGGCTGACTGATTTGAAAAGGTCTTCACATGAGCAATATGTTTTATGTTTCTCATGGAGCCTGCTTTACTGAAATGGAAAGTTCTGTGGTTAGGGCAGCATATTTAAAAACCTTGTAATGCTAATGCCTGGTGTAGTTACATCAAAACATACCATTCCAAGGAGCCTGGTGCAGACCTGGGCTTACTGTGACCAGACAAGTCTAGACAGTGTCCTTGTGCCATGTCAGTGGATCGTCACATGTGACCTTACATTCCACGTGTAACAGCAAACAGTGTGGTTTGACAGTCATCCCCAGGAATCTGTGTTTATTCAGTGTTTCAGTAGGATGGTAAAGCTGAACAGGCCAATATGCTGAGAGTTTAAACGAGTCTGCTTCAGGAGACGAGAAACTGTAATAGTACATCTGGCAAATGGTTCTTTCCCAACCCAGATTATGAGAAGTTAGAGCAGATATGGGGACTGCAGTCATGCCTAGGGGAAAAAAGCACAGGAGGAAAAAAAAGGCTTATTCAGATTTATGTTACTGTTTTTCAGTGCCAGAATACCCCTCATTTGGGCATGCAGTGATCTAGGCCTGCTACATTTAAGTCTGCCATGTCCATGTTTGCTGTCCAGGAACACAACTGTTTGAGGATGTGATGTCTTAAACAGGGATGTGTGTGTGTGTGTCCCTAATCCTCAGGGCCTAGATCCTATCTGTGGTGTAAACAGATGTTTTATGAGCTGGAGAGTGTCCCAGATATGCTGCTTTTGTAATGAACTCTAATGCCACTTTCAAACTCTTTTCATCAAGAGTATCAACTAGCAGACATGCTTTAAGCACCTTCTCAAAAGGGACACACACATTTCATCTGTTCTCCTGTGTGCTTAGACACCATTGCTGTGTGCTCACAGGTACTAATTCCTTTTCTGTTTACTTGTTCAAGCTGCTGGCAATGCTGTTAAAGAAGAAACGATCCCTTCTGAACAGCCACATACTCCACCTGACCTTTTCCTTGGTGGGAACTGTTGACAGCGGGCACGAGACATCCATTATCCCAAATTCTGCTGCCTTCCAGGACCTGCTCTGTGATTTTGAAGTATGTAGAGCTGCACAGAAAAGCGATGATGGTGCTGGATAGTGGTTAAGTCAGATGCTGATAGTGTATCTTTAATATTCAACAATAGCAAACTAGGTTGTTATCCTGAGAACTTATCATTTCTTATGTAGTACAGTAAAGCAGCCGAGCAACAAGATTATTGGTAACTTTTCCTGCTGAAATGGCTTGAATTACTGCACAATGGATGAATGCCATGGGTATTTCTGCTTTTGTTAGTTTTGAAGATAATATTTTGCAGTTTTCTGTTTGTCAATTTCTTTTCGCCTGTGTGTTCTACTGCAGTACATATATCAAGGCATGAAAAATGCACTGAAAATAAAAGTAAGAGGTGAACTTTCAACATAACGTGTGGGAATCCCTTTAGCACACATCTCCTTCAAGGTTTATAGTAAAGGAGTTAAAATCCTGTTTGCATGACCTATGAAACACTTAAGTGTTGTGTTAAACTAAGGAAAGTAGAAAATTTCAGAGGGAAATGCTAATGAAATAGAGGCTGATAAAAGATTTGTAGAACTTACCCTGTAGTGTTTACTCCTTTGGCATTATCTGTACCTGACAAAGACTGAGTAAAAGAATTCTGACTCACATATATTAAAGTAAATAAGTAAAATCACTACTACCACTGCTAAGCCAGCTATAAGATGCTGACTTAATATTGCAAGTACATTTTGCACAAATGACTTAATAGGCTTAACCATTGCCTTTTTTTAGATGTCTGAGTATTTCAAAGCACTCCTGGAAACCTTATTTAAGGAAAACTTTTCAAAAGTCTGAGGTTATGGCTTTTTTAGTTTTTTGAGGTTTTTAAAATTACTTACTTTATTCAGAAATCCGTGACCCAAACATTTCACTTAAATTGGATAAACTAGATGTTCTTATTCATGCAGAACAGGGAAATTAAAAGATTTGTTCTCATCAGTTTTGATTATAAGATCAGAAGAAAAGCAAAAGCTAGAAAGCTTTTCATTTAAGCCAATTTTATACACCAGAGCACAAGTATTAATTATGCTTTGTTCAATAGCAAATCAATTTTAAGATTTGCAGCTGTAACTCTGAGCTTTCTGGCTTTTATATCTTCTATTACTTCTATTGATTGAACAATTGATATTTTGGGTTTTTTTGATAAAGAATCTAAATAATTTAAGTGCAGGCAATGCTGGGTAAAAAATAAAATCAGGGAAGACCTTGAGTTTAATCTTGGCAGAAGGTAGTAAGTTAATTTTACAAAGACATAAACCTTCACTTAAACCAAATAAATTTAACACAGCCTTGTAAACCCTAACAGCTCCTTTGGAGTCATTGCACTGTCTGTTTAAATTTGTGTAAAAAGACAAGAAGATAGCATGTAACCTTTCGTCTAAATCCCTTTATAAGTTTTCAGCATGGTACCCTTACAGAGAATATGTTTGGAACCAGTATATGTGGCTCTTCATAGCCAGGTAAACAGTCATGTATGTGAATGGCTTTTATCTCTTCATAACCTTTGATTTATTAATGCTTGTTTTTAATCTACAAGTTGATTTGTGTACAAAACATATTGGTTTTTTTCCATATTCCAGGTCTGGCTTCATGCACCCTATGAGCTTCATCTGTCATTATTTGAGCACTTCATTGAACTCCTCACTGAGTCGAGGTATGAACTGATGCAAGCCTGGTAATGGGATTTATTGGATTAGGTGGCATGTAGAGGATACTCCAATTTTAAAAGGCCATCTCCTTTCTTTTCTCCTTCCAGCGAAGCAGCAAAGAATGCAAAGTTAATGAGGGAATTCCAGCTCATCCCAAGGCTGCTGTTGACTCTTCGAGACATGTCCCTGTCCCAGCCCACCATCGCTGCCATCAGCAACGTGCTGAGCTTCCTGCTGCAGGGCTTCCCCAGCAGCTATGACTTACTCAGGTAGCCCACACCTGGATAATTCTGTCTTTCTTGGTTCTGTTACCTCAGTCAGAAGTGCTTCATAGTGCTGAGGAGTGTGTAATATGGAATGCTCATGTACTGATTTTTTTTTCTCCTCTATGAACTAGATTGAACTAGACATGGGCAATATGTTGAAGCCTTGATTGGCGTATTGTTTTCAATTTGCATCTGACCAAGCATGGTTGAATGATCAAACTGGCTTAATGTTCTACAAGTGAAAAGTGAAGGTGCTTTGTTTATGTAAAGCACTGAGTACTCCTCCTGGATACCATTGAATATTATTTGAGATGGGCTAAATAGATATTTCTGGATAAAATGCAGTTTTGATTACTATCTTGAATACAAGTCCAAATTTTTTCTTAACCATCACTGTATAAAAAGATATTTAAGACTGTCAGATATAGTACAACTAATTCTGACTGATGAAAATTGCAGTAGTTACTGCAATTCATATGTACAGGAGTGTTTGAAATGCTTTAAAAATAGTTTAACTCCTTGATAACTTGACTTTTTTTCATCTTTCATTTCATTATAATGCAAATGGATAAAATATTGCAGGGCTTGGGAGCTCTTTGCATATGAGTGGTGATGTTGTCAGCTTCTTATTTTTAAGTACAATTAAAGGTATCAGAAGCCTCAATCTGAGCATCTTACCTGTCTTTGTTTTAATTACACAGGACAAAAAAAATGATTCAAGAATAAAACTATAGATTTAATGCTTAAATGGTTACAGAAGAGATTGTAGAATGCTTATCTGAGTGTTCCTTATTCTCCTTCCTGGAAATAAAAAATGAAAAATGTTGCATAATTTGGGAAAAGTTAAAAGAGCTAGGGATCATTTCAGGTTAGCTTCAGAAGAAATATATTGCACCTACTTTCTTGGAGTGGTACATCAACATCTTGTAATGGAAAACCATGACCCTCTGTTACATAACCTCAAGCTGTAGGCTTAAATGTTATTCCAGAGTTGAGTAACCAGTGTTTTGATGTAATAATTGTTCAGCTGTAAGGGGTTGAGAATAATATTTTGTTCTCCTTTAACTTGAGGTATTCCTTTTACTAGGACTCAGTGGTATCTCCCAGTCCCTTTTCCTGAATCCTAGAGTTTTCAGGGTCCCTTACCTGCAGGCTTGTCTGTGAAGATTCCATTAATTAACTACAAGTTAATTTGTGTTTTGGTTAACACTCCTTTTAAATGAAGACCATTTTCATCAATCTTCAGATGTGAGAAAACTGACATTTTTGGATATCTCCCTGTCACTGGTGTCATGGTTTTATATTTAAGGTGAATTATTGATAGATGAGAGTGCATCTGTCATATCAATGAGTGATGTTTTTTCTGTATACATCAAGGTTTGGACAGTTCATCTCTTCCACTTTACCTACGTTTGCAGTCTGTGAAAAGTTTGTGGTCATGGAAATAAACAATGAAGAAAAGCTTGACAGTGGTAAGTGTTGACAGTTCTTAAAATCAGTAGAATAAAAATATTTTGTGGTTTCTTATGTGCTTGAATACATAAAATGTAGAAATAGTGTAATTAGCAGTGTTGGAATTTTGTTATAACCTGGCTGCCAGTTAGTGGTGCAGCTTTAGTTTTCAGTATTGAGTGCAAAGTGGAGCAAAACTTGGGGGTTTTTTTTGTTTCCTTCATTTAACACTGTTATGGTTATGTTCTCTTTCTTCCACTTGCTCCTTCCAATCAGCTGTGCATCTCTACTTCTTTGTGGGAAAAGGAAAAAAACAACCAAAACTGGTTACTAAGTGCATCTGCCCTCCAGGTGTGGAGGAAGTGAAAGAATTAACTAAGACAGCCTAGTAACTTCTTTTTAGGCAAAAAAAGAAATGTTACCATCCTTCAATAAGTCTTACACGGAATTGTTTTAGGACCATTTCTACCCTTATTTACCTTTTTTCAATTGCATTTTGTGTGCAGTCTTCCTGCACAGAAATGTTGTAATCCCACAGTGGATGTCACCCAAATAACTAGGAGTAACCAAAGAACCTGTTTTTCTGCAGTTCTTGGGAATATATTGGTGCAGAGGGACGAGTGGGAGAGAAGTTTGTTTTACAGTCATATTGGTCTGGTTTACAAAGAACAAAGTCTGGGCAGTCTACACATTCTGGACAGGGATGTTTCACAGAGTGTGCAGTGATAGGATAAGGGGGAATGGCTTCAAAGGGAGAGTTATTTAGATTGGATATATGGAAGAAATTCCTTACTGTGAGGGTGGTGAGACACTGGCACAAGTTGCCCAGAGAAGCTGTGGATGTCCCATCCCTGGAAGTGTTCAAGACCAGTTTAGATGGAGCTCTGAGCTACCAGAGGAAGTCCAGTGGAAGGTGACCCTGCCCATGGCAGGGGGGTAGGAACTCCATGATCTTCAAGGTCATTTCCAACCCCAGCCATTCCATGGTCCAGTGGGATTCATCATTATCTTCCTGTGCCTCACTTCTTCCTTCTGAATCCTTTTTGTGGTCTCAAAGATGATTAAATTTGAGCTTTTTAGTGAAAAAGAGGGTTATGGATATTGGAGAGATCCAGATTGGTGTTCTCACTACAGGCCGTCATTTGTTCTGTTTTGTTTTTTTACCAGGCTAACCATAGCCTGAGCTGGTTTTTGCCTACATGGGGGACTGAAGAATCTTGGGGAGAAATCAATGGTGTGGCAGAAATGGAAAGAGAAGCTTGAGGCAAAGGGCATGAGGTTTTTAGGCTACTGCTGGTCGCCAATTGTGCTGTATTTCTACCACAGAAAATCATTTTTGTCTATATCTTGTGCACAAAACCTTGGCCCAGAAATTATCCATTTAATGTGTCTTCATTTTTGCATATGTTGCCTGAAGCTGTGCTGCTTTTTTTTTTTAGTAACATTAAAAGCAGGGTCCTCCTCTGAAAGCATAAGGTACAGGAAGAAAGATTGGCAGAATAGCTGTAAAGTTAGTCCTGAGTTGCATGGATTGGCTTGATTGCAGCAAATGTGTTTTTCAACTGATGATGAGCTTGGGATCTGTTGAAAGAAAAGGAAACTAATTTTTCTCTCCATTTTAGATTTGGAGGGATTTGGGAAATACCAGGGTTTTTTCCTTAAAATTTCCATGTGCCCCAACCACTAATTTTTCAAAATGCTTATTTAATTGCCATGTTATGCAATTTTGAAAGAAGGGAGGGATGGGAGGGGATGGTGTTTTATTGTTTCTGTGTCTCCACCTGCCAGACAATGACCACCACAGTTCAGATTATTGTCTGAGAAGCCAGGATTCTCTTTTACCTGTTCTTCATGCTGCCCAAAGTCTGTGTGACAGTGATAAGGGGGCACCAGACGTTTCTCAGCACCATGTAACAGGCTGCTTGCACTTTAGCACAGCTTCCTTGTAGCCTGAGTGGGATCAGGTTGTATTTGCTTATGTATGGAATTTATGAATAGCCTTTAAAATGCCCAAGCTCCAAAATCCTAATTTTGCCCTTTATTTTGGTTGTTTTTTTTCAATATTTAGGAACAGAGGATGATTTTGGAGGACTTGTTTCAGCTAATCTTATTCTACTACGGAACAGGCTTTTAGATATCCTTCTGAAACTTCTATATACATCTAAAGAAAAGACAACTGTTAATTTGCAGTAAGTACAAAAGAACCCTTAAAGCAGAGAAAGGATATAATTTTTTATTTCAAGGGGAAGAATTATACAGCCTCCATTCAATTCACTGGTTGAATTGCATCATTTTATAGGAACTGTTGAATGATTTATGCAGATGTCACTGAATTACTCTCAGGTATGCTAGTAGAAATGGGATACATGATTAATTTTGTGGTTTTCTCTTAACTTTGTGTGCGGCTATACAAAAAATAAAATCTGTCAAAGAGAAAATTTTCATTTTTAGAGAAGTGGGATAGTCAGCTTCTCATTTGGTTGAGATCCAAAGGCTTCAGTAGGGGTTATAATTGAGATCACTGACCCTAGAATGCCCCTTAAAACTGCAAAAAAACCCTTCCAGATATTCTCAAGTAACACTTCCCTTAATAAAAACAATGAAAGAAACAGCCTTCCTTCATTTTTTAATGCCAGTTTATTAAGATGACTTGAGAAAACTTCTTGTTCAACAAAAATATTTCAGTTCAGAATTCCGTATTTGTTATCAAAAGCAGCAATTGGAGAAATCTCATGCAATGGAGTTAGTCCCAGGAGCTGTATTTAGTCCTTCCTTTCCTCTAAAGAAATGACATTACCTGTTTCATTTAACAAGAGCTGATAAGTGATATTTCTTGTTTGTAACAAACTTAACTAAGGATTTGCTCTTAAAGTTTGCCCTGCAGTGGAGGACATTGTTTTTTGCTGTCTAGTAGGAAACTGCATGGTGTATAATGTGACCCTTTTTTTTCCCTCTCTCTTTACTTAGGGCTTGTGAAGAACTGGTCAAGACACTGGGTTTTGATTGGATTATGATGTTTATGGAAGAACATCTGCATTCCACCACGGTCACGGCAGCCATGCGAATTCTTGTGGTCCTGCTGAGTAATCAGTCCATCCTTATCAAGTTCAAGGAGGGTCTCAGTGGTGGAGGCTGGCTGGATCAGACGGACTCTGTCCTGACCAATAAGATTGGTACTGTGCTAGGTAGGCATTCAGCCCCTCGGGACTCAGGGCTTGCTGGGATCACCTGTGCTGGTCTTCTGAGCTGTTGGGTGTTGTGTGGCTGCTGTCTGGCAGAGGCCTTTCTGTTACTCTTGGCTGTGCTGCCTTCAGATGCTTCTGCACCTCATTTTTCTTACAAGCAAGAGTTAGGATTTCCTAGGCAAAAGGGAGTGGGTTTACAAAGCTGCCCTTAGCTGACGTGACACAGATGTCATTGTAGTTCAGCTTTGGCTTGTCTGCACAAAGCCTACATAGCTAATTGGTTTTTTCTCTTACCATCATGTTAAGGTTAGGTGTGTCCCATGGGCAGGCACAGCTGAGCTAGATGCAAAGCACAGAGCAGCACCTTATGCACACAGCTAATAAACACTCAGTAAAATTTACTTGTTTGTTTACTTTTAATAGTTAGATCATTGTGCAGTGTTATATCTGAGCTGCTTTGACTGGTGAGTTCTGTGTCCATCAGATTTACCAGTCTGGACTTTGCTATCTTGGAAATTTCTGTGTTCACAGTATCATCTCAGTGTTTCTTTTCCTTTCCCTCTTCTGCATTCTTCTGTACACAAGCATGCTTTCTATTAAAGGCTTTTTTCTCAGGTTCTTAAAGCCTCAGTTATCCAGGTTATCAGACCTCTCAGTTACCCCTTGTGACCTAGAATTGTGTATAAGGCTTTAGTATACAGGACCCATTTTGAGCATCTCTGAGCTGTCTGAAATGCATCTCCAAATATTTGAAATAACGTTTGTCAGTTCTTTATAGATAGATGTAGTGGCAATTTCCCATGGACCTGGGGTTTTTTTCCAGTCAAAATAAAATAGTATTTTTCAGATAAATGTCTGTTCAGGCCCTGGTGCAAACTCATTGACATTAAATGAGGGTCTTTCATGAGCCTCAGTAGCCTTTAGATCAGAGCAGTGGTACCTATAGTACTTTCAACTTCATTGTTGTTCCTAAAATAACTGTTCAAGGAGCCACCTGTCTGTGTTTGCAGAAGTACATGATCTGTTTCTGCACTGAAAATTTTTCCAAATTGGTTTACTATAAGGAAGTAATTGAAGTGTTGTTGAAGTGATCTTCCTTCAGGAAGAGGGCTCTTCCTGAAATGAAAATTCAAAAGCATAAAAAATATTTCTTTCTGTTTTGTATCTTTGATGGAGTTCAAATATGGTATCTTGTTATTTTTTCCATAAATAAAACTCTCTATTATGTCTGTTTACTGTTTCCCACAATATATCCCTCAGGATATTCAGCTAGGAGCATAGGATGGTTCTTTGCATTGCTAATGAATTAAGAGGATTAAGGAAAACAGTTTTTCAGAAGCTGTAAAACACATGCAAATATTTATTGTTAAAATGAAAAGCATCTGTTGTTTGGCTCATTTTGATTAAGGTTCTGTATTTTATATGAGAAACAATTTTGCACATGCATTTCCCGTGCACAGTTGTGCTTTATAAATTTGAAAACCATTGGCATTTTAGGGAATAGACTATTGTTTATTTAGTATGTACTTCAAATGTCCAATAGCATAAACATTTTCTTCAGTCACAAAATCTTTCTAAGTAAGATTTTGATTTACAATCACATTTGAAAGCATTTTTAGAGTTTCCCTATTTTTCTTATTATAGTATCACTTTAATTGAATACAAGCTAGACTGTGTTGAAACAGATATTTTTAAACTTGAGTGTCATAAACTGATAGTGACAGCTTATCTAATTTTTGTACCCTGTGTTTTTTAATAAATCATAACATACTGGCTCCAAGATTTCTCATGAAACCAAATACGATGCATTTTTGTTGAAGCTTAGTGATGGAATTTCCGCAACTGTGTAGCACAGATGTCATTAGTGTGATTCCTGATAGATGTTTTCTGTTTAAAAAGTTAATTTCTGCTGCAAAGTGTAACTGTATTTGAGCCTCAAAAAAACCACCTGACCTCTGGCAGTGTGAGAAGAATGGCTCACAGGGCTGATGTGGAGGCTGAACTGTCTTCCTGCCTCTTTCCTTGCTTGAAAATAAGTGCTTCTGACATCCAGGTGTATGATTTTGGTTTTTTTCTCTAAGTAGGAAGTTGAAATACCTAGGTAGAAGCAGGTTTACTAAAGGTGGTTCTGGCAGCACTTAAACAAAATAAGACTATTTAATGCTTACTACCAGCTGACTAATCATTAAGAAAATATCTGAAATAACATGCCTGAAACATCTCTAGATGCAAATTAGCTGCCAAGAGACTTAAATGGACCATGGGTTGCTGCTTTGTAATATAAATCTGTAACTGAGATGAAGGTGATATTTCCCTCTCAGCCAGCAAAATACCTATTTTCAGAGGCCTGGGTGTTTTAAAAGTCAGAAATTGTGGTCACAGCGGATCTGTGTGTGTAAGCAGTAGGATTAGGCAGTCTGTATGGCACAGTGTCATCTAAGTGGTACTGGAAAGCAGTAATTTCCTTTTTTTTATTTTTTAATTGTTTTAAAAAATGAGTCATCTGAAGCAGAATGGTGTCATGTGTGTGACAGTCTGTATGCACATGTTCATTTTTCACAGCATTAGTTTCTGAGGAGGTACCCTTTTAATCTCACCAGGTGAGCAAGAAGGATCCTCAGAGGTAATTCCCCCTTAACGTTGTTGGCTTTGTTTCTTGCTTTCCATGCAGGGTTCAATGTGGGCCGGAGTGCTGGGGGCAGATCGACGGTGCGGGAGATCAACCGGGATGCTTGTCACTTCCCAGGCTTCCCCGTCCTGCAGTCCCTTCTCCCAAAGCACACGAATGTGCCTGCTCTCTACTTCCTCCTCATGGCCCTTTTCCTGCAGCAGCCAGTCACTGAACTGCCTGAAAACCTGCAGGTCAGTGCACCTGTCATCAGCAGCCAGTGTAATCAGGGTGCCAAGGTAGGGATTATCCAGTAAGATGTGAATGCAATTCTGTCTGTCATGAAAGAAAATAATGGATTAACCAGGCCTTCTCCTTCTTCTCTGCAGCTGACTGAGAGTCGTGACGTGGTGCTTAGTGCTGAGCTCTGTGGGGTGGGAGTATGTGGAAGCCAGCCTGCTATGGCTTAGCTGCCACTGGTGTCACTCTGGTCCATTTTGGGTCAAATGAGAAGCAGATTCCTGGTTCAAGCTGGCATGTTGTGGGCATTGAAGGGAACATAATCTTTTGCTTGCTTTCTTGGTTGTGAGGTGGGGTTTTTGTGTTTTTTTTGTTTTAAGGAGTGGGCAGTTGCTGTGTTAAAGAGAGTTCACGGGTTACAGGCAAAACAAGGTTGCTTTTGTTTCAGAAAGTCTCTGTGGTGTTGTAAGGAGACAACTCAGTTGTTGCTGAAAAATGTTGGTTGTTCTTATCCTGAACAGGTTATTTTGGGCTTTTTTTGAAGTAAGTGAGTAGATATTATATGACCTACAACAGTCCTAGGAAACCCCACTGTAGTGCTTTATGAAGAAAAGCCACACACACTCCAGATAGACAGGGTGCCTTTTTAGAATGGGTGCAGTGCTAACATTTATTTATCAGTGAGAATTGAAAAGTAAAACTTTAAAATCAGAAAGTGTTCTGCCTGCCTGCTTTCTCAAGAGGAATACTTGACAGCACAATCAGCACTGTGCTACCATGAGGTAGAGGCATGAAACTCACTCCTTTGCCTACAGCGTTGAAGCATTACACTGTTAAACTGCAACTAAATTCGACTACTAAGTGGCACTCTTAAAACTAGAAGTGGACATTTGGTCCTTTTTTCTTTTTAATTGATTTAATTATTTAGACTTGCTGGAAAATACAACTTGATTTGTTTGTGTTGTTCATATCTATTTTTTTTTCTGTGAGATACCATGTGGGTTTTACTGCTAGATGTGAATCAACTAAGTCTTTTGTTTCAAAACATTTACATACTTTTTAAGTGTGAGAAATAGGTAAGTGAGAAGGTGAGAGTTGCAGTTGCATCAGCTCACGGTTGAAAGAAATTTTCTTCAGTGACATGTGACCATCATATGAAGTTTGGTGATAAAATTTGGAGGATGTAAAACAACTAATTTTTTGTATACTGCCAAGTGAGTGTATTGTATCTGTAATAAAAAGCAGTATACAATTGCATAGGAGAAGGGGATTATTTCGTGTCATCTTTCTTCTGTTTCACCTCTTACAGTTTGATTTAGACTCCATTTGGACATTCATATTTGGAGTTCCTGCCTCCTGTGGCACTGTTACCTCCTCAATACACAGTGTTTGCACAGAAGCTGCCTTCTTGTTACTGGGAATGCTGAGGAGCATGCTGAATTCCGTAAGCATAAAAATTTTTGCTCATATTCTGAGTTGCTTGTATACTGAGTTGTTCAAGTTTTCCACATGGTCAAAAGCCAAATTAGAAAGGTTGAGGTTTTGTTAGGGTTAAAACAAAATTTGCTGTGAGTTAGGCTCATAATACTTGGGTGAAAACTGTCATTTTCCTGGCTTTTTCTGTCACTTTTTTCCAGTATCTGTAGAAATATTAGTAGCCACAAAAATAACATGTCTTTTCCACAAAAAGGCTGGGTTTTCTGTTTAGCTGCAGTTAAAACAAAACCAAAAAGCAGGTGGATATGATGTCCTTGGCAGAGCTAATTGAATTTCTTTCCCGATTAACATCATGGGGGAATGTTTGAGACTCTGTATCCCATCTGCTCAAAGCTGTGTGAGTTGCAGATTTCGTGCATGAACCTTCCCCATGCAGAGAAGTCCCCTGACTATGAATAGCCCCATGCCAGAGGAAATGAATTTACTGCCAGAGAAATGTGTCATCCCCTCATCTTTGAGTCTAATGTCAAGAGTAGGGAAAGTTCATTTCTCAGTGGGAAAGTTTTGTATTTCCTTGAAGCCAAAATGTGGTATCTGCTGAAAATTGCCTCCTGAAGTGCTTGAAAAGCAGCACTTGTTTGGTTGTCACCTGTTCAGTCATCATGTGTGTGCTCTATTGCTTGCATGTTTCTCCCAAGGTAACATGTCCAGAAACATCTTCTGGACAAGTGTACCTGCTGCAGTGCCCATTCCTGTTATCACATGTTCTGTCTCTCTGCTGGTGACCCATCGTGGTGTTTGGTCCTCACTTGTTTGGATACACTTGAGACATGCTTAGAGACATATTCTGTGCCTTGTGTGCTGTCACCAGGTGTGTTCAGATGTGCCATCACGTTTTGGGCTGGTTTCAGTCTGGTCATGTTTGCCAGTACTTCTGAGTCTGTGCGTGTTAGGTCACACATTTTAGCTTGTGGTCAATGATGTGCTGTAAAATGTGGTCGGTCTCCTGTTTGAGATGTGCTTGAAAGCATGCTCTTCCTTTCTGAAGTAAGTATTCTTTGGTGCTGTCTGTGCTAATCTGGTGTTTGTTTCTCACCCCAGCCCTGGCAGTCAGAGGAAGAAGGCTCTTGGCTTCGGGAGTATCCAGTCACCTTGATGCAGTTCTTTCGGTATTTGTATCACAATGTACCAGACCTCATTTCCTTGTGGATGAGTCCAGAGTTCCTGTGTGCACTGGCAGCAACAGTGTTTCCTTTCAACATTCGACCTTACTCTGAGATGGTAGGAAATCCAACTTACTTGCCTGCTTATTTTTCACCTGAGTGTTACTTTTGAGGATTTATCAATTACGAGTCATACCAAGCAAGATAAAGCACTACTCACCTTGCACAAGAGGTCATCATCAGAGTTGGGCTGGAAGTTTTGTACTTGGGTTGTGGAACTGAGAAAAGTGTGTGTTAAACTGCAGGGCAGTTGTTGTGCAGTGACATCTGAAACTGCATTTTAGGGGCAACAGACATTTTGCTTGTTTTCCAGTGCAACGTTATTTTCAATCATATGAAAAGTGTTAGCTCAGATTTACAAAAGCAAAAGAGACTGAGTCAGCCCTCTGCTCTGGATGGTTGTGATGAAACCTAAAACTTCTTTTTCCTCACACTTCCCATTTCTGCTTTTGTGGCTTAACCACAAAACCGTGTTCTTGTATTTCCTGAAACTACTGAGTCCAAGCCAGGAGAGGGTGTGAATTCTATTTTGCTTGCATTGCTGCCTGAAGTTTTCTTTGAGCTTAGTGTCATTTGCAAATGATACTACTTCTAGAATATGAATGGAAAGGAAAAAACCAGATATCGTTAGCCAACACCTAAAAGTAAATTTATTAAGAACATGGAAGGATAATCAGTCTAGAGGTTGCCATATGCTAAAACTATGGAGAGTATGATAAAAAACTTCGGGAAGTAATAACTGGTGGCGTGCTATTGTTTTGTTGTCAGTAAAAATGGGAGATCAGTTTTTAATAGTGCCTGCTGATGAGCCTCTCATAAAGACAGGGTTTTTTTGCTTTTATGTTAAACTTGAATTTAAAGTGGATTCTAGGAGCTTGCTCTCTCTCAAAAAAAAGAAGTGGTGCTTACAAACTGATTAATTTTAATTTGGCGTTCACCTGTACAGAGTTTTTAGAGGAACCTTGTGTCTCTGAGCAGGCTTTAACTACTGGATCCCTTGAAATTCTGTGTAGCTGTCTGGCAACTTCAGCTCTTTGCTGTTTGAAGGTGCTCTTCACTCCAAATTGGTTTACTCCTCCATTGTTTCTGTCTGCCCAAATGTGTAGCACTGATCAGTGCCTGGTGAAATAGCTGAGTAACTGCCAGATTTCTGCAGCAAAAGATTATAATCTAAATTCAGCCTTGAGAGAAGATCCTTAACTTTTTAAGAAAGGTCTCACAGCTTTTCTGAGATTGCTATTGAAAATAGAAAGATTACATATTTGGGCTTCTCTTAATTTCTTGAGAACACTCTCCTGCTAAAGCAGACCAAATGTTCGAAACATTTGGTTACTTCACATGTAAGCTGGCGATGCAATAAGCCTGTTGAGGGAAATCATATTGTCTCCTCTTCCATTTTAAAGAAGGGAGTTGCATAAAAAGAGTCAGTCTTCTGGATTTGACAGCTTTCATTGCTGTTTGTGCTTTTGTTACAGTCCTCTTTAAGAGCTAGCCTTTCAAAGGTTTCTGTTCATCAGAAATGGGAAAGCTGTGGAGACCCTTTTTTTTTTTCTTCTTCTTCTTTTAGAGATTTTTGGGAAACCGGCTTACCCATAACTGCACTCTGATGAAGGTATTGTATTAAAAGAAAAAAAAAAAGGCTCAGTTCCTTTTTTGTTTTATGTTATGTAAGCTTGATGGCCTTTTTTTAGTTGGCTTCTGTCTTGATTTTATTTTAACTGCTTTAGTTAATAAATTTCTCAAAAATTTTTTTCCTTTTTTTCTTTTTCTTTTTTTTTTTTTTTGCAATAAAAACATTTATTTTTCTAAAGTATCTAGAAATGGCCCAAGTACTTCTGTTGGTCAGCGAACATGAAATGTAACTCATGCCAGTCTTCACTGATCATTGTTTGCCTTGGGAATCCTTGGGAATCCAAAACTGGATGTTTCCATATTGGGGAACTGATCCTGAATGTCATAATCATTTTAAAAGGCTTCTTAAGAAGCAAAATGTGAAGTGAAATACCCTTAGAAAGACAAGCAAAGAACAGAGAAGTGAAGAAACTGCCATTAATTTGCTGATCTCTAGTTTTAACCTGCTGGTTTTTACAGGTCACTGATCTCGATGATGAAGCTGGGTCCCCAGCTGAAGAGTTTAAAGCCTTTGCAGCTGATTCTGGCATGAACAGAAGCCAATCAGAATATTGCAATGTGGGCACCAAGACCTACCTGACCAACCACCCTGCCAAGAAGTTTGTGTTTGACTTCATGCGTGTGATGATCATTGATAACCTGTGTCTCACACCAGCCAGCAAACAGACTCCACTGGTAGACCTTCTGCTAGAGGTAGAGTTTCTTTGGGGTTTGTGTTCTGGTTTGGTTTTGTTATTTGAGCTTAATCGTGACACCTTATTCCCTAAAATGTTTTCCTCTATTTACCTTGCAAAGTTAGGCTAGTGATGACCTGAGATTCAGTGGAATTGTCATGAAATGAGAGTGGAAAAAGAAAGAAACACTCGTGTTTCATAAACAGTAGTTTGTTCACCTTTCTTTAATGGTTTAGAAAACCAGCATGAGAAGTTGTATCTTTGGTCAAATTTTATTTGATTCAGTTTGATTTGATTCAGTATGATTCAGTTGTTAAACACCTTTCCAACCATTACATCTGTATTGAATTTGTTGAAAATATAAAACCCCTGCAGAAATATTAAGATTTCTGGTATGTTCATATTAGATAAAAAGAAATTATGCCCTATATGGTGCCAGTTAGATAAAAGGACATATGGGGCCATGTGCTATAAAACCTCACAAAATAAGTGCATTATCTTGCTGTGAATTAACTTCTGAAGTTTATAAGACTTGAAGAAAGCATTGTCCTGTTGATGGTGAGGCAGGGAGGTGAGGAGTTCAGTTACCATTTAACTGCCTACACCTTCAGACAGTACATTTTGAAATGTTCACTTCACATCACTTCTCATTCTCCTTGACCTACCTGTTAGTTACTTGATCTTATGTGTTGCTGAGTCTCCCTGATTTTTTTTGAAAGCTGCAGGAATTTTGGACTGTGCTTGCATGCTTGTATATTTCCTAACAAATTTCCTGGGGCAGTTGGGCACCTCTCTGCAGTCACAAAGCAAAAAAATTGAAATGTCAGAAGATGTCAGTTAACCACAGACACCACGAAGCATATTTGAGACTGTGTTCAGGTGGCTACAGTTCTTTACAGCTCTTTTAACTTGTTATCACTTGTCAGTGTTCCTGGCCCCTTAGCATAAATAGAATTGGGTAGGTACACACTGCTAAACTTGCTGTTATTTCTCTTTCTACAAATTAAACGTTTGATCTGTCCCATTTACTCATTGTTTATTGAAGGAGGTGACTGTGTCAACTGAGGAGATCACAGGTTAACCATATGTTTATAGTGAAGAGTTTCATGCACCTGTTCAGAATGTGTTCTTTTCTAGTTCCTCTTATAGCAGAAGATAAATTTACTGCATTTAAACAGGAATGTCTACTCTGAAAGACTGCATGCAGCCAATGTAGACTGCACGTGAACACTTGAATTTTTTGATAAAGCCAAAACTTTTTGCTTGAGACAGAATGCTAAGAGAAAAAAAAAAAGTAGTTCGCAGGAGCTGACAAAAGAGAAAATCATGTAAAACGCCTTTCCTCTCCCTCTTTTTTTCTCAGATATGTTAATTATCTCAATATCTTTCTTCAGGCTTCCCCTGAGAGATCAACACGAACACAGCAGAAAGAGTTTCAGACATATGTTTTGGATGGAGTGATGGACCACCTACTTGCAGCTGATGTTTTATTGGGTAATATAGCAAAGTTTAATTATCAATCTATTGATTTGGACACAAGGTTTTGATTCTGTGACTTCTTCTTTTTTGGTGTTTTGTTTTGTTTCAACTTGATTGTCTTAATTTTGTTCCCCTGCCTTTTTTTTTCCTTTGATGTGTAAATGGTGTTGCTGTGCTTGCATGTTCCCTCCCTACCTGGATCGTGCCAAAGCTGTAAAATAGGTTATTCAAAAGAAATACAGGGCATAGGGGGCCCAGTCACATTTCATGGTGGTCTGCTGGACTTTCCAGGAGCTCTTGGTCTGCTCTGCCTCCATCCCAGCTGTCATGAGGGGCTGTATGCATTTCTGTTCAAAACTGCTTGTAAGGTTCCCCATTTCTCACCACAGCAGTAATTTGTCTGCCTCTGGGTACAGTATGTTAATCAAATAATTCCAGAATCATGTTTTAAAAAACCAGAATCTCTTAAAAAAAAAAAAATCCAGAACCATGTTTTCTTGCCATCAAAGGGAAAGTCTTAATGTAGGGAAGCCATGAGGTTTTAGCTTTCATTGACTGAATCTCTTTCTCTTAGCTTAAACTAATGTGAATATATTTATGCAGATGGGTTTTTTTGATAAATGTAGAAAACTTAGGGTTTTTTTTTTACCTAGGTGAAGATGCATCTCTGCCTATAACAAGTGGAGGAAGCTACCAAGTGCTGGTGAACAATGTGTTTTATTTTACACAGCGTGTGGTAGATAAGCTTTGGCAGGGCATGTTCAACAAAGAATCCAAGCTTCTTGTGGACTTCATAATCCAGCTCATTGCACAGGTAACAGTTTATTTGCTTGTTTTATTACCTTGCCTGAAAAACCATTTTTGCAGATTATGTTGAAATGCATAGAGTGACGTCACTAAACAACCTGCTAGTGATACATGTTTGGGTCAGCACAGAAACATGCTTTTCTTTCTCAGGCTCACTCTCTCTTTACTGAGCTTTCTTAGCACATCTTTCTGTAAAGAACAATTGAGTAAAAACTGCTCTCAGATGACATTATTTTTAAGAAATTCCCCCAAATAAAACAATGAAACATGCCTTGCATGAATTTTGGGAAGCTCCCTAAATTTACCTTGACATTTTTGGGAAGCTTCCTCACACACTTCTATTGGAGATTGTTAGAAGACTCACTGTCAGAAATCAGCAGCATCTTTATAGATGTTAAAATTCTGAGTGTATCATCATTAATGTCATTTTAGTCCTTGAAATTCATGGAATTGACACTTATAGTAAAATGCAGATTTTGAGAAATAAGCGTGGGTCAATTCAAGGGAAGATTGTGTGCCACTAAAATGATTTTCTGCCACTTCTGATCATGTTTTTTTACTTCCCATCAGTCAAAAAGAAGATCTCAGGGACTCTCGCTGGATGCCATTTATCACTGCCTGAACAGAACCATCCTGTATCAGTTCTCAAGAGCGCACAAAACTGTTCCTCAGCAAGTGGCTCTCCTTGATTCCCTAAGGGTCCTTACTGTGAACAGGAACTTAATTTTGGGACCTGGAAATCATGATCAAGAGTTCATCAGCTGCCTAGCTCACTGCTTGATTAATCTGCACGTTGGAAGGTAAATATCTCAGGCAGAAGTTCATTCCAGAACCAGGGCTGGGAGATACTAAAATGACCTCTTTTTTACTCACCTTGCAAATAAGTCAGCAAATTTTGGAGGACTCTTTATAATTTTCCAGCCAGTGAGTTGCAAGTAAGCTTAAGAGACCCATTTTGAGACAAAATTAGGTTTGAAGATCCTGGGAATAGAGAACATTTTTACCTCCTTTTGCAGAGGTATTTTAAATACTGACATAGGTGTTTATCCAACTATTTTGTCATTACCCTTTGATAATTTGAAATGTTTTAATAAAGATCAAAGGAAACATGGGTGCTAGGTAATTAATAGTTAGGGGGTCCTGTCACTGGGCTTATTGTCTGTTGAATCATTTCATACAAGTTCCATGTCCTGGTATTTCCTCTGTATAGCACTGGGTAAGATCAGTCATGCATTAGATCAGGTGTCCATGACAAATGCTGTAGACACCCACTTTCCTGCATTGCTGCAAATGCCAGACTGGCAATTTCATTTGTTCTTTCCAAGACGATGCCCAACTTGTGTTTCATCCAAAGACACTTGGCAACAGTCATCAAACCCCACTGTTCTCCATTTCTGGTCTCGTCTGTTTTGTGTTTCTTCAAATACCACCATCTTCCTCTAGTGACACTGGTGTCCCTGGCACATAATTTCTTCATAAACCTTCAGTTCAGCTTGTGACCACAGATTGTCAGAACTCAAATGGACAGAAGTGAAGATGCTTTGCTGTAGTAGTGTGTATTAATCTTTGTGAATCTGATACAGGGAATCAAATGCTTTAGTTTGGCTTGGGTTTTTGTGTCGTTTTATTCTGATGGTTGTTAATCCATTGTGTGTTTGTAGCAATGTTGATGGGTTTGGATTGGAAGCAGAAGCCAGGATGACAACTTGGCACATTATGATCCCCTCTGATATAGAACCAGATGGAGTCTACAATCAAGATGTCAGCGAAGGTAATCTGACAATGACAAAGCCACAGATGTCTCATAATGCCACTTCTTTATTGTCATAACTAATCTTTTACCCCAGTGACTCGGGGCTTGGGGTTGTGGTATGTGTGTGTTACCCAGTTACTCTCTGGAGAGGAGTGGGGGCTGTGTGTATATAAAAATATATTAAAAAATAGATGAAGAGACACTTGGAAATACCAAGTGTCTTGAAAAGACACTTGGAAAAGATACTTGGAAATACCTGGGAAGCAACACACTGAGGATAATTTACTGTTTTGTTAAAATAGTAAGAGCTCTTCATTGTTTTCTGGACATGCTCCAGAATTAGAAATACTGTTTTATATGCACTGTTTTAAATGCAATAGAAGCGGCTCATTTTAAGATAAGAAATATATGGTATAAACTATACAATTACTGTTTTGTGGCATCCTTACAATCTTTCACTCAAAGGAAATTTATGAAGTAGCTGTGGAAGAAAGTATTCAGTGATTTTGTATTTTTTTCTTATATGTGTGTATTTAATATTTATGCAGGTACTTAAGCACATTTTACATATAAAAATGCTAAAGCATAGTGTATGTAGAAAATCATATATGTGTTTATAAACTCAGACTTCTATAAGGTTTTTTCAGTCTCATTTTGTTAATCGATGGATGTGGGAGATGAGTCACAACTCATCAGAGCCAGTGTTTCAATTTCAGAGGAAAAAATTGCCAAAATTAATTGTTAGATGCTTTCTAATAGCATACTAATGTCAAAAAAGACACTCTGGCCAAAGGCTTTTCACACATCATGTAAGGGGGAATTGCAGGAATTACTCATTTTGTTACTGTGAAAATACCAATTCCATGAGCGCTGTAGAGAGCTTGCCATTTGTGATCTTGTACTTATGCAGGTCGCCAGCTTCTTTTAAAAGCCATAAACAGAGTGTGGACAGAGCTGATCCACAGTAAAAAACAGGTTTTGGAAGAAGTTTTCAAAGTGACACTGCCTGTCAATGATCGTGGCCAAGTGGATATAACTGTTGCCAGACCTTTCATTGAGGAAGCGAGTTTAAAGTGTTGGCAAAATCATTTGGGTAAGTCCTGATTGAGGATTTATCTGTCCTGAAGGATGGATTTCCTCAGAATGAACTGTATGCACTGGATGTTTTAATATAGGCTTAACTTTTCTGTAGCTGTAAATACTCTATAAACTGTCAGTGTGTAATAGAATCCTTCAGAAACTGGACCATATATAGGATATTCTTGCACTCCAGTGCACAGGGCCCTGTGTTTGTGAGCCAGCAAATAGCATATTGTGGATTACAGTGCTGGAGGCATTGAGCTCCTCGCCGTGAACCCTTGGGTTGGGGTGACCTCTGTTACCATTTCCAGGATTGAAAGTGCCAGGCAGGGAGGGGGACCCTCTTGAGCATGTCTCAGTGCAGCCTGCAAGCTCTTGGTCTGGTGGTGAGATTGGAAATGGGTGGCTGAGCAGGTCTTCTAGCAGCAGTGATGCTGTGACTAATTCTTGGCTGGGCAGTCTGTTCAGCATAGGAAGCAGCTCTGCAGGAAAAGGACCTGGGAATCCTGGTGGACAACAAGTTAAGCACAAGTTAGCTCTGCATCCATGTGATAAAGATCAACTGATGCTCAACTGAATTAGCAAGAGTTTAGACATCAGAAATTAAGATTCCATAGATGTGACTCGTTTGATGATTTTACAGTTCTGAAGTAACTGAGGTTAACCTGGATGTACAAAAAACGTATTTGGAAACCTGGAATACTTGTTTTTGCAGTCTCTTTATTTCTAGATATGCTATGCTCCTGGCTGATGTTTGCTCAGGTTTCCTGTATCTCCCTGATGGTCAGTGTATTGCAGAAATGGTTTGAGTAGAGCTACACCTTTTGAAGCAACAGAAAAGGTCATTCTGTTTAAAAAAACAAGTATAATGGGGGGAGGGGAAAAAAACCACCTAAAAAGTGCTCTTAATGCTTTGTTTTTCAGCTCATGAGAAAAAATGCATCAGTAGAGGAGAGGCTTTGGTTCCAACAACACAGTCCAAACTTTCACGAGTCAGCAGTGGATTTGGCCTCTCTAAACTGACTGGTTCCAGGAGAAACCGCAAGGAGAGTGGGCTGAGTAAACACAACCTCTCTACACAGGTAAATTCTGCCAAGCAATAACATGCAGTCTAAAATCCAGCAACGTACATTCAGGGTTCATGGTAAATATCCCAAAGCAGGGAGTCTTGCAGAGTGTGAAGTACTATCTGGTGCTTGGTTTTCTTGCCCTTTTTTGACTTTCCAGACTGGGCATCTTGCTTCTTTGTGTCCTAATTTATTAGGTCCATCTGCATATCTGTAAAATTAAGCCAAGAGTTAATCCTTCATTGTTGGTGAGACTGCTCAGCTGCTTCTGGTTCATGACTGTTGTAGTCTGGATCTTAAGTTCAGTTTGCAATACTGCACTGAAATAGAAGCTGTGATACAGATATTGATCCTTTTTTCCATCTTGCCCCCAAGATGGAAAGAGGAGTTTGAAAGTTTTGTGGAAAAATGTGTTGCTAGTTCTCTTTCTGAGCTGGAAACTAGTCAGTGGCTTTGATAAAATAATGAATTCTCAGTGGTCTTAATCCTTTTCCTGGTGAGCAGGCCTACACTGAAAGGGAAAGGGAAGAACCTCACAAACTGAGCTGACAGGAACTGCTCCTGGTTGTATCAGCAGAGGAAGCAATAAGTGAAAACAGAGATACTGTGGGACTAAGTGAGGATGGATGGATGTCTTAATGATTTCCAGCAAACTAGGCAGCAACCACAAAATATTACCTAAAAGGAAAAAGGCAAAAGCAGTATTTGTCAATGCCAGTTTTTGACTGTTTGGGAATGTTCTGAACAGTTAGTAATGTGTTTCGAATATTTTCCAAATGTTTGCCAGTTCTTTTTTTAAAGGATATTGGTGTACATTAATTTATCACCTTAAAAAAACCCCAAGAAAACACCAAACTAAACAAAAACTTAAACACTGTTGTGTCCAGTAATTGGAAATTCATCATCTAAGTATTTTTTAAAGAAAGTGTTCTCCGTGAGCAAGTTTAGCAAGGTGATGTATTCATAGGCTTTTTAGTCAAACAAACTCTTGTTTATAAAGTGTCATTGTCTGTTGTCTTGTTTTTGTTTTAGGAAATTTCCCAGTGGATGTTTACTCACATTGCAGTGGTTCGGGACCTGGTTGATATGCAGTATAAAGAATACCAGGAGGTATGGATGGCTTTCAGGATTAATTACCTGGCACTGATATTTTGGCCTGCTAGGTTATACCAATGCCATTTCTCAGTATGAGGCTGGTGCAATACTGGGTTCTCATAGGTGAAATGCTTGAATGTTTACTTCAAGTTGTTAGCTTTAAGAGGTCTTAGATGCAATCAAATAAACAAATGAGGAAGCTCATTTTGATCTGGTTGTAGATGAAAACTCTTGTAGCAATATTACGTGTTAAATTGGATTTTTTTCAAGAAGCTTAAATTCCTTAGAAATGTAAAAAAAAAAGAAGGGCATAAAAAGAGAGAGTTTGAAAATACACTGTCTTTCTAAAGCATTGTAGAAAAACTAAGAGGAAATGTGGAGAAGCATTTTGTCCAAATGCTACTTTCATAGTAACACAAAGAGAATTTTACGGTATCATGCAGTGATAGAAAGTGGCTGGTCTGTGCCTTCCAGGATGAAACTGTTCCACCCTGTGGTGTCTGCCAAACGTTCCCAAAGACATCAGGTTCAAACTGGTTGCTGAGCTATGTGCTATAAATCTTCAGAAATAACTTCTGAGAGAAAGAAGTCGTTCAAATCAATTTATTAAAAAAAACCCATCAAACCACCAAACTTTGCTTCACTGAACTCCTCTCTCCTGTGCAAATACAGACAGGAAGGCCTCCAAAACAAATTTCGGTTTGATTCTTAAAATCCTTTTTTCCAAATTCAGTGCGTTTAGAAATGTGTTTGTGCTCAGCGTCAGCAGAACGCCCTGAAATACGTGACGGAGGAGTGGTCGCAGATCGAGTACGAGCTGCTGCGGGAGCGAGGCCTCTGGGGCCCCCCCATCGGCTCCCACCTGGACAAGTGGATGCTGGAGATGACCGAGGGCCCCTGCAGGATGAGGAAGAAGATGGTGCGGAATGACATGTTCTATACTCAGTACCCCTACATGCCCGAGGCTGAGCAGGAAACCAACTTGCTGGTAAGTATCGAGGAGTTTGGGGTGGGTGATTGTAGGCCCTGTTGGAAAATCCGTTTTCTTTTTGGTAGTTTTTTCTTAAGAAATGGATTTCATTCTGTTGGTATGACTTGGTACTCTGCCTGTGTGTCCTAAATGGTTGGTAAAGTCCAGTTGTTCCTCATGGGGTATTTAGGGAAGGGACTGAATCATCTGGCTGAAAACCAAGCAAACTTGAAGAGATTGCAACATAAGGTGAGGAGTGCTGAGTGATCCCGCCAGCAAACAGCACAGGCATCTTCACAAGCCTCCAGAGGCTGAAAGTGCCATAATTATGTGAGGTTTCAGTCTGGCTTCTTGGCCTTAATCTAGATAATGTGGAAAACAGTGATCTAAAGAAGAAAGACTACAGGCCTTGGTTTGAGTGCACTTGTGAAATGTACTTTCATCAGTCCATGAAGATGAAGGTGGGCTGTGTAGCAGAAATGTGCGTGGCCTTTGAAAGCTTAGCAGTTAGTTCCTGTTAATTTTGGAACACTGTTTTTAAGAAATGAAGCAGTCTTTATTGTGTCTTTTTAGGCATGCATGTATGCATGCTGGACTTTTTTCCCTCAAATTAAGCCTGAGTCTCAAAATAGTTTAAAAAAGCAGAGAAAACATAGCAGTCTGTTAGTTTTAAACCATTAGATATTTTTGCCTACTTGTGGTCTGACACACAGTAGCTGTAGTGACAGTCTAATTCACATGAAGTAGAGAACATGCCATCATACATTCTTCTCAAAAGTGTTCTTTCTCTGATGCTTATGTAATTGATGCCCTGTTTCCAGTCTGACTTCTCAAGCAGACTTCCTGAGACATCTGATGATACCATTCCTCAAAAGGTAAAGAAACAAGTAGACTGACCAAAAGAATGTAAAATAAATACAACTTTTCCTCCTCCTGCATGTTAGGCAGTCTTAACAAGGCTTCTACGTTTGGCTTTCAACTTGCTCTTTCAGTAAATAATTCCAGGCCTAAGGGGTTTTTCAGTAATCACATTAGAAGATGTTACTGTGCTGTCCTCAACCTTCACCTAATAAAACTTTCTGTAGAGACCTTCCCTTCTTTGCTGCACACTAACAGGCTGTGTTGGGCTGTGCTACCACTGTTCTCACTGTGTGGAGTGTTGTGGCTTTGGGACCTGAACTAATGGTCAGTGGAACACCTTTAGTAATGGGCAACACGATCACTTGGAAGCACTTACTGGGAAAGTGTTTCCTTCTAAGAGAGGATCTGGGGAGCATTTTTTCTCCTTTTTGGCCCTAATGGGCTGTTAAAGCCCATATTTATTTTGTCTTAGCTGACTCTTCTCAGTTGTGCTACTAACAAAATACAAACATTTGTTCTAAAAATATGAATCCTGTCTTGAAAAGAACAGGCATGCTTGGAAGTGGCTTCTCTGCAAGCATTTCAGTGTTGTGCCCTTCTCTGTTAATTAGAGTCGCAGTCTTGCCCATCACTAAGTACAGTGTGTAGTGTGCATTCACTCATTTTGAATTACCTTCAACAATAAACTAATTCATATAAATGCAACTGATTCTATTATACAGAATACCTAATATAAATTGTTACTGTTTTCCTTTCTTCACCTTAGCAGTGCCATTAAGGATTTCTCTCTGTAGGTTATACATAAGTTGTTTCCACAGACATTTTAAGCATCGTTTAAGTGGCATTTTTGTGCTGATAAGGAGTGAAGACTTAGTTAAACATAAGTGAGCAAATTAAATTACAGTGCCTTGAATTTTTGATTTTTGGGGGCAGCCAATCTGACCTGAATAATTAATTTCTGTGTTGCTGATCTTAATATCTTTATCATCTCGAGCATCAACTTGTAATAAACCTAGTTTGATTTCTATTCTGAATGTTGCTTCCTTAATTAAGTGAGAAGCATAAGAATTAGCCTGTGATGTGGCTTGGGACAGACAAAGAGGAAGAAAACACCACACACACAAAAAAAGCCCAAACCAAAACATCAAAGTTCAACAAAGCAAAATAAAAAGACCACAAACAAAAAGACCAAAACCATCACCCAAGGGTATAAACAACGCTCAAAAAATTACTTCAGGTAAATGCATATTCTTATGCCAGTCTCCTGCCCATGAGCCATCAGAATCTTTAGTAAAAGAAGCAACTGAATTAATGAAGAATTTTTGAGTCTTAAAGCTGATCCCTGGGTGCTTTTAGCTCCTACCAGCTTCCACATAGCTGTATCTTCTTGAGGCAATTTTTTAATTCAAATTACTGCCTAACAAAGAAGTCAGCTGGCTAACAAATAAGCTGCATATGTTGGTAGGGAATTAAAAAGATGATGAAATGGCCTTCTGAGCAATCAGTCTTAAGCATCAGAAGCATCCCAGCCTTTTATGACAGTTCATAATATACTGGCTACACTTACTGCCCATGTTGTAGTTCTCTCAGCAGTCTTTTCTGCAACCCCTTTATTGCTTGAGTGGCTCAATAGCTCCTTGCGAATTAGCCCACAGATCAGATCTCCTGAAGAGTCTCTGTTCCTGTCTGTGTTGGTGTATGAGCACGCACAAAACACTTGATGGGCATGCACTGTGCTGCACACCCTGTTCCTGAAACACCTTTGCTGAGGGACTGAGTGAGGACTTGGCTGACCAAGCAATGTCTCCCATTATTCCCAAGAAACCTGCTCGCTACCGCAGAGCCATCAGTTACGACAGCAAGGAGTACTACATGCGCCTGGCCTCCGGAAACGCCGCCGTCTTCCAGGACACCATAGAAGAGAACACAGTGGGTGAAACAACCCAGCAGGAGCCAGAGCACGGGGAGGACACCATTGCAAGAGTCAAAGGTTGGGTTGTTTGGTTTGTCGTCTCCTCATGCATTTGCATTAAGACAAGCATAAGTCCTGCAGGATTCATGTTTTTCTCTCTAAGTGTTGGATCAGTAATTTGAAAGATTAGAGGTTTTACAAAGTTAATTTTTTATGTCTCAGGGTTTTATTTAGCTGTCTCTGTTCTTTTCCAGGCCTGGTGAAGCCTCCCCTGAAACGATCTCGCTCTGCTCCTGATGGAGGAGATGATGAGAACCAGGACCAGTCACAGGATCAAATTGTTGAGGGGAGTTCAATTGACGAAGAGGAGAAGACTGACAATACAACTTTGCTTCGACTTCTTGAAGAAGGAGAAAAGGTACTTCAAAAGTACTAAGTAGTACTTGTGTACTTCAAAAATACTAAGAAGTTAATGCATTGGAATTTCTTCAGTACGTGTCACAAGCATGAATAAATATCCTATATACCTTCCTTGATCTGTTTTTTTCATCAGCTTCTTCCCTAAAACGTGTGCTTTGTGTGGCTGACCCTAAGAATTGTACTGGAAACATTCTTTTTTTTTTTCTTTACTTTCTTCCTGCAAAGGTAAAATTCACCTGTTCTGAAATGAAGGCTATGAGCTATCCCATGCTGGGTTTATTGTCCTGTCAACTTAATCATCAGGATAGAAAATAAATGTTGAAAATATAAATGCTGAACTTGGCACACTGTTCCTAATTACTTGTTCTCTTCCTTAGAATGGGAGACCTTGATAAGTAGTATTTTATCCCCAAGATCAGTGTTGATTTACCATGCTGTGTCTTTGGAATTTCAGACTTTCTCCATCTGAAGTATACCAGTAAATAGCGTTGTGATCATGGTTGAGTAGGCTACAGGTTCCAAAAATATGTTCAGGCAGCGTAGTGCAAGTGGATAAATTGGTAAATAGATACATCTATATCATACCAATGAGGCTTTATCCAACTTCCTCCCCAGTTGCTAGTCACTGGCATTAGGTCTGATTAAAGGAGAGAATGACAGGATTTTTGCTGTATGTACGAGTGATAAAGCAGTGTCTGGGACTTGTTCTAACAAGGCAGTGGTCTGAACCTGTGCTCCTTAACCTGCTTTCCCTAAGCATCTGCATTTCCTCACAGATCCAGCACATGTACCGCTGTGCTCGGGTTCAGGGCCTGGACACCAGCGAGGGGCTGCTTCTCTTTGGGAAAGAGCACTTCTATGTCATTGATGGGTTCACCATGACAGCCACCAGGGAGATACGGGACATCGAGACTCTGCCTCCTAAGTGAGTACATTGATACAGAGTTTCCTTGATCCTTAGAAGCTGAACAAAAAATATTTAATGACGTTTTTGAGGAGTCAGTTCCAAGGTAATGTAAGATGCAGGAAGACCTCAGGTGCTGAGCAATTTGTAGTGTGGTATGTAGTGAAAATCAGTTGTTTCTGTAACCGGACTCTGATATGAATTAATAGGATAATTCTTTTAATTTCTCTTCTTTTTAATCACTTCTCTCTTGCCTGTTTGTATTCATTTACAGGATGCATGAGCCGATCATACCTAGGGGAGCGAGACAAGGTCCAAGTCAACTCAAAAGAACTTGCAGCATTTTCGCATATGAAGATATCAAGGAAGTGCATAAAAGGAGATACCTTTTGCAGGTAACTTGGACACCATATTTGGATAGGGGGAGGCAAATTTGGAGTGTTTTAACGATGTCATTTTTAAAAATTAAAAGTAATGCATGACTGACGAGTATTTGGGATGTGAACCTCTTCACTGTGTTGAAATTGAAGCATTTAGGTTGGGCATCCTTGTTGGAACTTACCCTGGTTTAGTTTATTGGGTGTGTTAGTCAATGTCAGTGGTCCAAAAATAAAACACTTGGCTGCACTAAGCAAAGTCTGGTTCACCATGATTTGGTGCCACATGTAGCATGACTAAACTGGTTTGTGCCTGACTTTCAGAGGTGACTAAGTTATTGTTGACATGGGTTTGTCCTCTTTGTTTTCAGCCAATTGCAATTGAAGTTTTCTCAGGAGATGGACGGAACTATCTTCTAGCTTTCCAGAAAGGAGTTAGAAACAAAGTTTATCAAAGGTACTGTAAAATAAGTTAGAACATTTAACATGAATGTTTGCAAATACGTGTGTGAAGGCTTTTTTGGTGCTTGCTAGCACCTTATTGCTGCAGGAAAGAGCCACTAGAAGGCACTACATGCCTTCAGTGAGAATAGGCTCCTGTGATTTTGTTAGAGATGTTGTGGAGCTGCTCAAAAGGAAGTCTGTAACTGTACTAAATGCATGGTGCTTCTCAGGAGATGACATCCCGTGGACAAAAACACTAATCATAATCTTTTAACTGCTGCTGCAGGTTTTTGGCTGTGGTGCCATCTCTGACTGACAGCTCGGAGTCGGTGTCTGGGCAGAGACCAAACACCAGCGTAGAGCAAGGGTAGGTGGTTCTGTTCCTCACAACCTCTGTAGCTCATCAGTTTTCAATAAATGATGCTTGCATTAATGTCAGAGTTATCTGGAGAGTATCAGAATTAACATTATGAGTATACAGATACATTCTGAAAGGAATTCAAGTGCTGAAGCCATCATACTTATCCAAGTTGTTAAAAATATTTTGCTCATCAGCTGCCACTTGCACTGAATTGCATAATTAACATGCATAATTTTTACAGTGTGTGTTTAGCATTTTTTTAAAAAGGTACTGCTAAAGCAAAAAGGAATAGAGACATTTATTCTAGTTGTTGCAATTTACAACTTTTAATCTTGAAATTTTGCGTTGTCTTGTGAAGATGTAACCCAGCTCTTACTGCAAAGTCAAAAAATGGACTTTTTTCTTCCCACTAGGTCTGGCTTGCTTAGCACTTTAGTGGGAGAAAAATCTGTTACTCAGAGATGGGAAGTAAGTATGAAAATTTTGCAGTATTTTTTGTATTAGATTTCACATATTATAGTGATACGCAAATAATCAGCAACCATAAGTTGCATCCTCTTATTCTAACAGGGGGACCATACTGTTGTAGAAAGTGTATCTGAGCGTTTAATTTGTGGTATTTCATGATATCATCAAATAGGAAATTGTTCTGCTGTTGAAAATGCAGGGGGTGGGCTGTAGTAAAAGTAGAATGAGCACTGTAATATTGAAGTAAGTTTCTATGTTTGGGGAGAGCTGAACACTGACAGTCTGGCAGGTTGACATTTGATTGTCATAAAGTGAAAACTTTACTGTGCTTATCTGTCTTCATTAAGAGAGGAGAAATCAGTAACTTCCAGTACCTGATGCACTTAAACACTCTGGCTGGCAGATCCTACAACGACCTCATGCAGTACCCTGTCTTTCCCTGGATCCTCGCAGACTATGACTCAGAGGTAAATAAAACATTTTGTCAGCTTTGTCAGTAATCTTTTATAAGTTGGAGGTTTCTGTTTTGTTCCTCCCACTTCTCAGCAGGGAGGGTATTAGAGAATCTTGGCTGCACTGATTTTACAGATGTTACTGGTCTGTGTACAGGTGAGGGCTGGGATCCAGAGAGAGACATTTGCCCCTCTACCTTGCAGCAGTTCCTGTAAATGTCTGCATTAGTTTTGAACTGAGTATCCTGATGTATGCTAAGCCCACAGAGAAAGCATCCTTGTCCAGAAGACTGTGGTAAGGGCTACTATGAAATCTGGCCCCACAGTGAAAGAATTTGCTTTTGAAAAAGGTGAAACATCCTATTAATGCTTTTTTGGACAGCCATTGCCACCAACCAGACCACTATGTAAAATATTGTTAAGGGTGTTTGTCGAGTATTCATGAAAACATTGGGGGGAACTGGGGACAGGATGAGAGAAACAGGGCAAAAGTTATCCAAAACCCAGATGTGATTTAAAATAAAACATACTGCCTTGGATCAGACTGAAGGACTGTTTTAGGCACATTCAGCATTGCACCTACTGTGTGTGTAGAAAGCAGGGATAACAGCCTTTGGAAGTAGGTGGTGTTAACTATGATAATCAGCAGTCTTGAGCGGGTTTGGTTTGGTTTTATAAAATTTTTGTCTCTTTTATTTTTAAAGGAACTGGATCTTACCAATCCCAAAACATTCAGAAACCTGGCCAAGCCCATGGGAGCTCAAACAGAGGACAGGTTAGCCCAGTACAAGAAGCGATACAAGGACTGGGAAGATCCCAACGGTGAGTAAAAATCCACACTGCAGGAGGAGCAGAGGGACATGTGCTTGTCACATCGTGGGAGGGATTCATGGAGTTTTATTTTATGGGTAAAGTGGTCTGGATATGGATGTGCAGAACTCTGCCATGTTTTTTGTAACTGTCCAACAAAGACTAAATTAGAACAAAGGGACATTGGCTTTCTTGCTGTGCTGTTTGTTTTAAATCCAAATGACAGCTTTGTTTATATGTAAAAACAAAGACAGAACAGTTGCACATTTAGATGAGTTTAACATTGTCTAAAGACTGGAATGGGCAGGCACATGAAGCACACAACCAGCTGTGTCTACAAATACAGTTTGAATGCAGCTGCATGAAAATAAGTAGTACCAAGAATACCAAATACTTCTGTATTAGCAGTATTCTAGCTTTTTCATTTCTAATCCTAAAGAGTGGTTTTTTTGGCTAAGGAAACAGCAGCTTCTTAGGTAAAAGAAGCCTCAGAATGAGATGCAATTAAGTTACCTATTTGTGATTTTAGAGCTTCCTTATATATTGAAAATAAAACTTTTATGTTTGGCAAGAGAAGTTTTCTTGTGTGCTTCTATCGAAGACAGAGGCCTGCCATTAACTACTGCAGTGGTGTTCTGCATCAAACAACAGTAGGTGGCAAAGACATTCATTTCTGGAAACGAATCAGTATTTTCCAAGTATGCTTATACAGACATTTTGCCAGGAAATTAGGGAAGTAAAAGCTGTACAAAATCTGTAGGCAACAGTTCGGATATGTATTTCTGCCCAAGATTTTAATTCCACAATGAAAAATAAGACCAAAAATAAATTTAAAAAAAAAGATTTTTTAAAAAATGTTTCTTCAGCAGAAATCACCATAGCTGCACTGCAACATTTCAATTAGTTAAAATGAAAAATGAGTAACCATTCAGTACTGCTCTGCAGAACCCTATTGAATTAGGGCTACTACATTGCAGCCAAAACTCAAGTCACAAAACATAAAGCTTTCAGACTTCTGAGAGTGAAGATTACAAATTCTAATCTTGAATGTGTCTAAGGCCACAGAGTCATTAAAATACAGTGTTTATTTTTTTTCTGTTAATACTGATTCTGTCACCTAACTACTTTATTTCTCCTGTGATTTTTTAACCTGCAGGGGAAACCCCAGCTTATCACTATGGGACCCACTATTCCTCAGCCATGATCGTGGCTTCCTATCTTGTCCGGATGGAACCTTTTACTCAGATTTTCTTACGGTTGCAGGTAAAACTTACATCACCTCACTTCATGTTTCTTGCCTGCTGTGTATTTCAGACATCACTGAGAAATATGACCAGTCAGCTTTGTTTTCATCAAATATCACAGAAGAAATACCTTTTGCATAGTTCTTATTGCCTGACAGGTTTTTGATGTGTCTTTTTAAAAGATGTGATGGAATTCAGCTTTTTGTTTTTCCTTGTAGTTTGAGCATTTTTATAAATATATGCAGAACAAAGTACAGCAGGCAAAAAACCAAAGCAAGCTTTATTGTGAAAAATATTTTGCTGTTTCTCTGAAAGAGACTTGAAATCAGACAGATGACTCTCTTCTTGAAGTTCTTTTTATCTGTATCTATGTGTTCTGTTACCATGCCCTTAAACCCCATGCAGCTGATGGTGTTAGAGGAAGAAATGTGCTATGTTCTAGTGTCTTGATGAGGCAGAGGGTGTTGTGATTTGCCTTCCTGGCACAGCCTGCCGTGCTGAGGGATGCTGTGACACTGACACGTGCTCCTCTGTGTGCCCTGCAGGGCGGGCACTTCGACCTGGCTGACCGCATGTTCCACAGCGTGCGGGAGGCCTGGTACTCCGCCTCCAAGCACAACATGGCAGACGTGAAGGAGCTCATCCCAGAGTTCTTCTACCTCCCCGAGTTCCTGCTCAATTCCAACAACTTCGACCTAGGTAGGCAATAAGAGCTTGATAGCAGCGCTATGGGTGGGAGAACAGAGCCAGGCAGACTATTTTCTCAAGCAATGAGTGTTCATTTTAAGCAGTTAATACAAAGTCTCCCCTGAGAATTGTTGAACTAGTCCCTGAAAGGATTTTTGTTTGCAATGGTGTATTTTTGTCAATTTTTGTTTTTTTACCAGTTCAAAATGCACAGATAATCATGTTTTACTTGGAGTTTCTCTGCTTTGCATTTTTCTCCATGTAATCTATTCCATGATGGTGTTCACCATTTTTGTTGCTTAGTTTTTTTAAGCTTTGCAGATCTGTTCCCCACTTTTAGAACTTCATTTGAAAATATTCCTAAAGGTTTTTTGAATTGTCACAGCTTTTGTGACAGTGATTATTCAGCAGGAGTCATGTAGGAGACCTGTTGTTTGTAGGAGATGCATGTTACTTATATATGTCACTCTTAACAGCAGCACTAAGCTCTTATATTCTGAGCCCTTGCTGTGAATCTAATAGCAATAATAAAGATTAATTAAGTCATAGGTTTTATGACTTAGCACAACCTTACAAAAAAAAGAAAAGCAAAACCCAAAGAACACCCTGCAAAACCTTTCCCAGGTGTATTTTACACAGAAGAATATGGGCATTACTGAAAAAATGTTGCCCTCTTGTTCGCTTATCTATGTATCTGATAATTTTGGACTGTAACCATTGGAGTCAGAAATTCTTCACTGAGCATTTGGAACAACAGTAGAAAAGGTTGTTTTAGGAACAATTGTCAAACACTGCAGTACTTTTGATTGTGATAATTTGTGGCAATCCTGCTCCCCTTCCTCCCAGCTTAAAAGAAAGGAAGATTTAAAGTCTGGTGATGCAAACAATGTTTCTGTTGGAGCACTGCACTTATTTTTTGTGTACCCCTGTAAACTTGGAAATATGTTGGTGTTTCTCTGAGTTAATAGGAAGTGTGGAATTGTCTCTTGACAACAAGTGACAGAACAAGAATATAACTGAGGAGTCTTACCAAATATATTTTTGGTAATCCCAGGATGCTACCATTTAATGTTCAGAGTGAGAAGGGGGCTCTCCAGGACAGATGAATGTGTTGTGCCCAGGCCATGGGTACACCAGGGGAATCACCAGTATCCTTGGAAATAGAGCTTGTGGGGGTACCAGTTAGCTCTGCACTGTTAGGAAATTAGTATTTGGCTGCACATCACAGGAGTGAAACAATTTCATTCTATGATACCACACTATCATCCTTTTCAGAAGCCTTAGTGAGGAATATTTGGATTCTTTCTCCTGAAAGCAGTCTTAAATGAACAACTGAGGCAGAATTTTTTATGTTTTATTGCCTGACATTTAAAACCAACATAGTACTTTAAAGAAAAGACTGAAGTTGATTCCTTTATAGAGACAAGATATTAGAATTTGATTTTTTTTTTTTACTTCTTTTTTACCTTTGCTGTTGCAGTTCAATTTCAGTGCTTCTGTCCAAATTTTTTCCTTCTTTTTGTTTTTTATTAGGTTGCAAACAAAATGGCACTAAACTTGGTGATGTAATACTCCCTCCATGGGCAAAAGGAGATCCTCGTGAGTTTATCAGAGTCCATCGGGAGGTAATTTGAATTTTAATGATGACAGTAGAAAATGTCTGTTGGGACTTTCCACTGCACATTAATCTAAGCTTAATTTGTGCAGTCTGAGAGTTCAGGGTTGATGTGTGATTGTTGGCAAGGTCTGTAGAACCAGCATTTGCACCCCTTCCTTTTGGCTGCAGAATACTTTGAGGCAAGACTTGCTTCAATGAAAAGCTTTATCAAAATGTAACAAAAATATGTCAAAATATGTTCTGCATTTTTCCTCGTGGCAGGTGTAGTAAACTCAACCAATGAGCAATTGACTAGTTTTAATGCATGCCTTTTGAATTTCAGGCTCTGGAATGTGACTTTGTGAGTGCTCACCTGCATGAGTGGATTGACTTGATCTTTGGCTATAAACAGCAAGGTCCTGCTGCAGTAGAAGCTGTAAATGTCTTTCACCATCTCTTCTATGAGGGACAAGTGGACATATATAACATCAATGATCCATTAAAAGAGACAGCTACCATAGGATTCATTAATAACTTTGGACAGATACCAAAGCAGGTATACCCTTCGTAGAACTCTCTTTTCCCAGTTAACACTCAGATTGAAATGTGTTAATATAAAATAGGAAGGTGTTTTAGGAGTGAAACTTCTTGAGAGTGTTTATCCATAAATATTCTTCCAGTGATATGATATCATTCGTGTTTCATCATAAATTACGCAAAGATCAACTTGGGGCTTTGCTTGTGAGATTAGAAATGTCTTTTTTCCCCTTTACATCCTTAAAATAAAGGCGAAAGGAATTATGGCTCAACTCTAAAAATCAGCATAAAAAAAGGGAAGTACGTTCCTGCTGCAAAGTCATAGGGGAGGAGTGAAAGTGCAACTTCAAAGTAATGCCTAAGCGCTCAGGTATTTGAAGTTACCTCATAATAAAATAATTTCTATAATAAGTTCTGCTCCTTTTTTTTACCCCAGTCTCATGGGTGATTCACTCTTGTAGGACAGCTGTAGTTAAGGAGCTGTGAAGACTCTGTTTTGGTGCAGCTTTAAAGTTTGTATTCTCTTCAAGAGATTACATTATATAATTCAATGTAATATTAAATCTGGGGGTTCAGGTTTGGGAGAGTCTCACTGTTGCTTGTTTTGGTTTGGTTTTTCTTATTGCGCATTTCTTTAGAGTCTTTTTGCTCTCCAGTGAAAATCTTAAATGTCATTGGTGAATATTTCCAATCCTGGATTTGGTGGAAGCCACAGACACCTTCAGCAATCCACTGGGAACTCCAGCCATGTGTTGGAAACTCTAAACTCAGCTCTCAGCCCATAATGTTTCAGGACAGCCACAGGATATTTCCTGTGGCAACCCACTTAGAGCTGTCTGTCTCTCATTGCTTGGAAAGAAGGCTAAGAACTGCTCATCTGTCTTCTGTGGCTTTTCTCCTTTCCCTTCCTTGCTCTCTGTCAATAATCTAATTATGTAGTGGCTGTAGGGTTTTCTCCTCTTATGTAATAACCAGTCCCTGGGTTGTGATGATAATCAGACATGGCCCAGCTAAGGCCAGATGGACAGACAGGGACTGGGGTGGAGGGCAGGGGAATAGAAGAGCACTGCAGTTGAGTCCAGGGCTCTGCCTGAATCTTCAGATGCCTGTTAGGTACAAACCTGTGGTGACATCTACCAGGACTTGCATGATGCTTTGCTGGAGGAAACAGACTGCAATAAACTTGGGAAACTTAAAACTTCCTTAAGGCGTTGTTGATGGTGAGTGCTCTTGGAGCACATTTTTATGTAACGGTGGAGCTCTGCTGTTCCCCTCTGTGGCATTCCATGGATCCAGGGCAGGCTCTCTCAGTGACATTGATGCCTTAAGAGGCCACCTATAAACAGAGACCAGACAGGAGTAAGGGAATAAAGGTGGGTATTTATTTGAAGGGCCTTCAAGGTACACCCCGGGAGCCAGAGGCTGTTGCCAAGCTGGACCCCAAGATGGACAACAGGTCACGAGTTCTTTACACCTTTATAGGTTTGGTTCATTTGCATAGCCAGGGTTAACTCTCCAATTAAAGCTTCAGTTTAATGATGTAATTCCCCTCAGCTTGACCCCCTTTCAGAGGCTTTTAGTTTACACTTTTTGGGCCTAGGACAGTCTAGGTGTCCTTGAAGAGCAGGCCCGGAGAGGCTTTGTTATGACTACTCAGCACGAGAGAACAGAAATTACAGGCTACAAGAAACCTCAGAGTTACACACTAAGCAGTACAGGATTTTGAAAAATATAAAAGTCAAAATCTAAGGCATCAACATGGCTGCTGTGCATCTTTTCATTCCTTTCCTGCACGGTGTAACATGCATCCTCTTTATCCCATCTCTTGCACTGGTAATGTGCCTGGCAGTTTGGGTTTGTATTTTAAAAAGTTGTGATGCAAAACATTGCAGAGCTGGCGCTGTGCTTGGAAGAGGGCTCTCACAGACTCTGTGAGGGTCCCAAGATGTCACAGCCTGAGGGGGCAGAGCAGCTTCACTCTTTGTTGGTTTTCATATTGTATGTTGAAGTTTTTTGAAATGTTCACCATGAGTTATTAGTGAATACTGAGAGCAGTAAAGTAACATTTGCTGACCTGCAGGATTTTTAGAAGGTATATTGGAAGTATTTATGATCTTTTTAAGATTGTGCCCTTGTAAACCTGTAATTTTTGATGATCACTAGTTTCTTGATGAATTTCAGCTCTTCAAAAAGCCCCACCCCCCAAAGCGTGTTAGAAGCCGTCTGAATGGAGAGGCTGTGGGGACCTCTGTGCCCCCTGGTTCCACAGGTGACAAGATCTTTTTCCATCATTTGGACAACCTGCGGCCATCTCTTGCCCCAGTGAAAGGTAAACTTTAATCCCACAGTAGTTATGGCTGTTTCTTTGCCCAAGCATTCAGAGTTTCAGCAAGAAAGTACTCATACATCTTTTGCTAAGTTCTAATATTCTTACACTGCCCATTGTTTTGTGAGAGAGACAAATTCAAAATATCCTAATGCTGTAAGACTATGTTCTTAGCTACCTTAAAGGTACTTGGGAAACACCATAGCTGCACCAGTTTAATAAAACATTTTTTAAATATAGGGATAAAATGGAGCCCAAGCATCTCTGTATGAGTTTGAATTTAACAAACAGCATTCAGGGTATGTTGCTTCTGGGCCTGTGATAGCCTCAATGTTATGATTTTCACAGCGAAAGGAAAATTTATCTCAGTGCCAAGAAATACTGAGTAATGTTGGCAGGAAAGGGTGGTGTTGGTAGATGCACTGAGACAAAAGAAAGTGGTTTTTTACTTCATATCTGACATTAGACTGAACAAAACTTAATTGTATGTGAGGCAGGTAAATTCTATACAGGGATTTCTTTCCTAGCTGGATAAAGGAATCTGTGGCTCCCTCCTATAAAGAGAGAAGGACAATCTATTACATGAGGCATAGCAGGGCTTAGAGAGAAGACTTTAAGTCAGGAAATTAGAAAGCACTGATCTATATTTGGCTCTGCGTTTGTTAGGCAAGGAGCAAAAGTTGCCATCACTGCAGCTGAAGCAAAGAATATATAAATAGCCACTACAGAGACCTTGCTTTGGCAGAGCACCAGGTACTTAATCTCATCTTCTTTTTCAGAGCTTAAGGAGCCTGTGGGGCAGATCGTGTGTACTGATAAAGGCATTCTGGCAGTAGAGCAGAACAAGGTTCTCATCCCACCCACCTGGAATAAAACGTTTGCTTGGGGCTATGCAGACCTCAGCTGCAGACTGGGTACCTATGAGTCAGACAAGGTTTGTAATCTGAAATTTGTTCCAGCAATTAGTACTCAATAGTGAAAAAAATATAACAAGGGAAATTAATTTCACATGTGAATGAAATCATCTTGTGTGGCATAAGTTTTATTGCTCCCTCTCAGGGGCTCTTCATCAGAATGCTGGCAGAATAACATTAAGTAATAATAATTTTTTACTAGGCCTTAATGACTTAATGAATGCAAGGTTTTTATTATCTGACAAAGTACTAGTTCTGCAAGTAATTCTTTGTTTTCTGTATTTTTAGGCGGTGATTGTTTATGAGTGCTTGTCGGAATGGGGTCAGATACTGTGTGCCATTTGCCCCAACCCCAAATTAGTTATCACTGGAGGAACAAGCACAGCAGTGTGTGTGTGGGAAATGGGTGTCTCCAAAGAAAAAGCTAAAGCCCTCACACTGAAACAGGTAAAATACAGTAAAACTGCCTTTCATGTAAATAATTGTTGTAAGATCAAAGTAATTATGTCATGAGTGTTGCTCACCTTTGAAACCATGAGTCCAGCAGATCTCTGGAGAATGGAGTAGTTGAGATACTGACGTGCATTGAAAGTGGGCAAAATGCATCTTTAAAATAGCATTGTTTTTAAGAATAGTGGATCACTAGGAGCTTTCTGGAGAGAAAGGGAATTTGGTAATGATGTTAACAAAATTATACAGGTGTGTTTTGTGAAATGATCTGCTTTCTTGTAGTGTTACGTGTAACCTCCCCCCCATCTAAAACTGTGTTGGGAAGGACAGTGAAAGGAGGCTGCCCTAAAGGTTAATTTTCCTCTTTTAAAACAAAAAAATTAATTACTTTAATTACAGCAGCTTTCAATCTAAAACAAGCACTCATGCTTTAAAGTCAGCTGCAGCTTAAGTGCAGAGTAAGTTTTGTGTGTTTACTAAATAAAAAACAATTTACTAAAGAAAAAACTAAGTCAAAATATTCTAGCAGCTGTGTATCATTGTTATAGGTTGTGTTACTGTTCTGTTAGCATCTTAATAGAAAAACTCTTTTTTTAGAGAAACTCTTCACCTCTAATTTATGAAAAGAAATTCAGACAATTATTAATAACTTCCTTGTGCAATAGTCAACTGTCCAAAGCTGTGTTTCTAAAGTGTTTTACGTAAAAACTGTGCAAGATAAAACACTGTGTCTTAAATTTTGGGGCAGCATGTTTGAATACATTTACTGTATTTAGTGAGTTTTATTTTAACTGAGTTCATTTTAACTGAGCAAGCTGCAGTAATCTGACTCTATCCCAGACTCTTGTTCCAATGGTTAGATTAAGCCTAAAACGTAAAAGTAGGACCTAATATTAATAGATACTTGTAATTTTCTCCTCCTTCCAATTGACTTTGCCTTTTTGGTTGCAACTCTTCCTTGTCTCTTTTATCTTCTCTTAGTCATCAGCAGTTTCTATAGGAGTCATTAACTTCTATTTTCAGAATGCAATTTCAGGTGCATCCTGGAACACATTCTGACCTTACAATAAGGCTACTGATCCACAGTGGGGTTTTCTTCAGTGGAAGGGTCTGTAACATTAGACCCTTGTAACTTTGTTTTGTCAGAGTTCCTTCTAAATGGAAAAAATTACTACTTTTACCATTTTGAATTATGGAAACAGTTATCAACTGAAACTAAAGCAGCTGCATCTTCTGGTAGGATATTCTGGTTACATTATCTGAATCTTTCAGGTAAGAGGGTTTAACGTGGAATTTTTGTGCTCTCTCCTGATTTCAGCTTTTGCTCCTGCCTTGTGTTTTGCAGGCACTGCTGGGTCACACTGACACTGTCACGTGCTTAACGGCGTCGCTGGCCTATCACATAATTGTGAGCGGGTCCCGGGACCGCACCTGCATCATCTGGGATCTGAACAAGCTCTCCTTCCTGACACAGCTCCGAGGGCACAGGGCTCCCATTTCAGCACTCTGTATAAACGAGTTAACGGTGAGAGCCCAACTCCATCCACCAGGGTGCAGTGGGAACAGTAGCAAGAGTTGCAAATCATTAAACCGAAGAAAAACAAATTAGGCTCTCCTATTAATTTGGCAGCACTTGTGGAACTCATCTGAAAACTGATTAAAAAGTGGTTTAGGGAATGATTGGTGTCATTTGTCCGGAGCCATACGTGGGTGTGTTCCGTGCAGAGTGGCTTGAGCTCAGAAGAGGTTATTAACAGTGCTGGAAGCAGTATAGTTAGTGTGACATTGCAAGGGAGCTGCCAAACCTGCCACAGGAGCTAAGTAAAGCTTTTGATACATGGCCTGGTTGGCTTCTCTTGTCTTAAGCTGAATTTAAAAGACACAGGAGATACCTTGGGTGAAGCTGCAGTGCCAGTTTGGTGGAAGCAGACATATCCTAAAAGCTTCTGTCCCTGGCAGTCCTGTGAGTTACAAGTCACCATTTATCCAGCTCCCGTGCATGGCCATCAGGGCTGGATGGACCCTGTTGCAGCTGGAGCAGATGCAGTGGTTGAAATCAAGACAAAAGAGGGCTGTAATGTGAGGAGGGAGTAGCAAAGGGCACAGTTTATTAGCTGCTGGTGGTCTGGTTGTGGTGCTGCCAGTGCTTTAGACTGCAGCTCCTGTTTCCCCTCTGCACTAGTTTGGACTGTTAACAGTAAGGAAGCAAATGAAATTTAAGGTGGTGCATGTTTGTGAAAAAGAGCAGAGTCGACATGAGCAGTCTTTGGAAACTGAAAAGGGAAAGTACTGAAAATACGCTGTTGGATTGTTATGCTATGAAAAGTGGAGAAATTGGTCAATTCATTCTATGCTGTAAACAGAACAAATTGGTTGCTACTAAGTCTGGTTTTCTAGGTACAGTTTAAAAAAAAAAAGCATATAATCCTAAAGGTTTCTTTAGCTGGCCAGACTCACCTTGAATAGAACTTCCTGAAAAGTGCCAGCCTTGGAACTTGGCTTATAAATGAACCTGGCTTGTAGTTTTTGCTGAAGAATACCTGCGACTTTGTATTGAAACCTGGAGGTGTTACTTGTCTTTGCAGGGAGACATTGTATCGTGTGCTGGCACTTACATCCACGTGTGGAGCATTAATGGCAGCCCCACTGCAAGTGTAAACACCTTCACTGGCCGAAGCCAGCAGATAATGTGCTGTTTTGTGTCGGAGATGAATGAGTGGGACACCCAGAACGTCATCGTGACGGGGCATTCGGACGGAGTTGTCCGGGTAAGTACCAGGAATCTCTGCCTGGAAAATCAAGTTTATGCCTCAGTAGTAGTAGTATTTAGAGAAGTCATACCTGTCCAACACAGTGTCCTGGCCAGGACCAAAAGTAGTCCTGCTATACTTGGATGTTTCACCTGAACATTTCTTTCTCTTTTTTGATGCCCCTATTGAGATGAGGCAACCAGCAATAGTCAGCAGAGCATACATTTTTCCTTCCTACTCTGTTTTGGTCACCAGTGTTCATGACTGGAGACTGCTGTTTTGGTTCACCATATTTGTTTCACACATCTCGAGACAATTCATTTTGCTGCCTAGAAAGAAAAGAGAAACTGAGTGTCATCTCTGATCACTACAAGTCTAACCCAATTTTCAGTACTTTTGTGTGCAGCCTTAACCAGAGTCTGCTGGTTGGACAGCTGTGTGGAGTGGATTCAGGCATGAATGCAGACGTCCTCTTATGGTTTCTAGTCCTCAAAAACAGGGCTAAATATTGAGATGTGACCTGCCTTGCATGCTACCAGTGCAAATATACAGTTCTACTAAGCCATTTTAACTCTACAATTAGCTCAGAAAAAAGCCAGTTCAGTAAGTGCCACTCTGCTTATCCCCTGTCCCTCCAGTTCTGGCGGATGGAGTTTTTGCAAGTGCCAGAAACACCAGCTCCAGAGCCTGTGGAGATGCTGGAAATGCAAGAGGACTGTCAGGAAGCACAAATAGGTATGTCTCCTGACAAGTGTTTGGTACTTCCCTGTTATATCTGATTTGCTGTAGGTAGGTGAAATCCTGTGGTTATACAGTGCAGAATGGGTGATGGAGATTTTGTCTCAAAAGGCAGTAGGCACCCAGTGGGCACAATAAACAGAGCATCTGAGTTCTTTGTTCTCCACCTTGCTTAAGGTAGTTTCATATTGCTACAAGTACAAAAAATGTTGCCCATCATAGCTTTTTTTCTGTGAAGGTGGAACTTTTCTCTGTGTTTTTTTCTGCTGTTGGTACACCCAATGGATTGTCCAAAAGCTAGATATTTTTTAGTGTGAAATGGAATTATAGCATAACAGCAGAGTTAAAAAAATCTACTGATGCAACAGCTTAAACAAGACAAGCAGTGATATCCTTTTCCTCTCTTGGAAGATTTTGGTCTGTGCTTCATGATGGTTTCTTTAAGCCATCTCATCTTCCTCTTGCCCTCTTTGTATTGAAGATATGATCTGGATTTGGATCTAAATCTCATTATACTCATTAGTAATTATTATATAAATACAGCTTTTGGGTTTTTTTGGTGTCACTTGGAGTATAAGCGTCTTTGGTAATTGCTTTTTTGTGTTAACAAGTCCTGTTATTAACAAATCTATTTTTCAGTCAGAGTTTCAGCATAGCTGACTGTGCTTACTTGTGTAAGTTTTGCTGGAAGGTTTTGCCAGCTTGAGTGTTTCTGAAGGTTTTGCTCCTTTTGTCTGTCACAGCCTTCCTCAGAGGGACTATTGTAGGAAATAGCTTCAGCTAAGGAGTGTCGTTCTCTGGCAACAGAAAGCAGGGTTTAAAAAGTGCAAAAAATATGGATGGTGTGCTTCCTGGCAGGATTTGAATCTCTGAAAAGGCTCTGAGATGGCTGCATTCAGTGTCCCTCTCCCATGCAGTGTTGGTACCTGTTGGGTTGCAGGCAGTGCAGCAGCAGAATGGGGAGAAAGCTCGGGCCATAACCAGCCTCACTAAGAGCACCTTTCCCCTGTTGTGCCAATCCAGGGCAGGAAGCCCACGAGGAGGACAGCAGTGACTCTGAGGCAGATGATCCATGCATAGGCCAGGACACAAAACTGCAGGAGAGCCAGAGCCAACCAAGCAGCACCAGCCACAGGCCTCGGTCATCGTCAGCCAGAGCAGCAGCAGCGTGGTCAGCAGACAGCGGCTCCGATGACTCCAGGCGTTGGTCAGACCAGCTCAGCTTGGATGAGAAAGATGGATTTATCTTTGTGAACTATTCGGAGGGACAAGCAAAAATGCATCCCCATGCTCAGGTTAACCACCCCCACCCCAGCTATGCTGAAGCACGGCACTACAGCAAGCTCAAACCAGGTAAAAGAAACCCTGCACAGCCCTCAGTTTTATTCCTGAGTGAAGTGTTACAGAAAAAGAGAAAAACTTGACTCTCTGAGGGAGATTTTTTCTTACTACAAAGTTGCAGTTGCAAGTATGTTGGGGGAGGAGGGAACAAAAATGAGAAAGGAGCAAATTTGCCTTATCTCCTCCCACTTCCCACTCCTTTGTAGGATACAGATGGGAGCGTCAGCTGGTGTTCAGAAGCAAACTAACTATGCACACGGCATTTGATCGCAAAGACAACGCACACCCAGCAGAAATCACTGCACTCGGCATCTCCAAGTGAGTAGCTGGCATGGGAGGCCTTCAAACATTTTTGGGTGTTGTCAGCAGGCACTGGTACCATTGTTCACAACGCTGTTTTGTGGTGCTTCTGTTTGGAGCAGCCTTCTTCAAGGATTGAGATAAAAACACTAAAGAGGGAGACCTGTTCAGCTGCTTTGTGTTACACAGAGCGTTGCAGCTCCATTTCTCAGTCAGAGCAGGGTAATTGGGGCGTTAGTTCCCACACCAGTACTTTACCATTGTGCATTCCCTGGTGTGTGAAACCGGCCGTCGATGCCTGTGCGATACCGTGGCAGAGCTGTTTTAGGAATGCTTTTGCCTTTCCTTGCAGGGACCACAGCAGGATCCTGATCGGGGACAGCCGGGGCAGGGTGTTCAGCTGGTCGGTGAGCGATCAGCCGGGCCGCTCCGCCGCCGACCACTGGGTGAAGGACGAGGGCGGAGACAGCTGCTCGGGCTGCACCGTGCGCTTCTCGCTCACCGAGAGGCGGCACCACTGCAGGAACTGCGGACAGCTCTTCTGCCAGAAGTAAGCGGCCAACACCCTCCCTTGGGCTCTTTTCCACACAGAATTTTAGGTGGGGTAAAGCTGTGACATACCACAGAACTCTGCTGAAAGGTTGAGGCTGCTTAAACTGTGTGCAGGGCTGTGAGGATGCTGATTTAGGGGCCGCTAGCAGGCAGCCCCTAAATGTATATCTGTGTATGACACAGAGGATGTGTGTGAGCTGCCCTTACCCACAAACTGAAATATAAGTCTCCTCTCTGATCCACTGGGTCAGAGATGATATTTCTAATTTCACATCTCTGAACTGGTGACAACAGCTGTTTTTAAGCTGCCTGTCACGCAGTCTCATTGCATTGACTCTGTGGAGATGATTTGAGTTAAATTCTGCTTCTGCCACACCGCGTTGCATCTCCATGTCGAGATAAGTTAGGACAGTTTTCTGGTGTTTGAAGTCATGGTGATAATTCCCATAGCTCAATAGAAAATGGATGGAAGTGGAGAGGACCTGTGTTCAGTGATGGTTGTTTTTTCTGCACAGGTGCAGCCGGTTTCAGTCAGAAATCAAACGGCTGAAGATTTCATCACCAGTCAGGGTGTGCCAGAACTGCTTCTACAACCTGCAGCACGAGCGGGGCTCAGAGGAGGGGCCCAGAAATTGATGGGGGCCTGGCAAACCTCCTCCAGCCCCACTGTCACTCCAGGAACCAGTGACAGCATCAGAAGGGATTGGAATATTGTCTGTTTACACTTACGTTTATACTGCGTTCTAAGCACTAAAAGTAAAAAGGGATCATTGCATTGGTTTGTGTTGACAGAAGGCAGACGAGGCGAACAGCGGAAGGAAGAGAAGAGCAAGGCCCAGGAAGACATGGTTAATAACACAAATCCAACAGAACTGGCAGCCCCCAAACCCATGCTGAAGTGGCTGTCGAGAAAATCCTCACTTATCCTAAACACCCCTTCTTGTCTTGTTTTTGTAGAGTTAGTCATCTTAACCTGGGGGGGAGGGGAGGGCAAGGCTTTTTAGAAGATAGTTGTAAATCTGCCTTCTTCGCAAGCAACTGTGTATATTGTAAATAGGTATAACGGCCTTTTTATCTAAATATGAACTTAACTGCCTGTTACATGGGACTTCAGATTAACCACTGTACTTTGTGTGGCATCTTTATCTCATCTATCAATTTAAATACAAATGTTTAAAAAAAAAAAAACAAAAACAGAAAACTCCAAGGCATTATGTGTATTTCTGTTAAAAATCCAGTCTGTGCATGTTTGTTCTTTCAGTTGCCCACAGTATCTTAATTTAAGTGAGGCTATTCATAGAATTACATGGATTTTTTCAAAAGAAAACATTTTTGAGAATAGGAACTTGGAGTATTTTATTCTAGCTGTAAGATAACCAGGAACTAAATTGTACACTTGTGTTGCATTTTATACCAAACTATTTACCACCTCAGTGTTGTTCATATTTAATATGGCCTCTTTTATACATATGTCAGAGCTGCAGTTTTGTTAATTACTTACTGTTCATTAGCAGCTGATTCATGCAGTGCAAGAACCAGCTTTTACCTTCTTTAGTCAATAGCAATTGGCTTTTGCATATAGGTACAGAATTAATTCCTTGTGCATAAAATTTAACCGCTGTTGTCCTGTGGCTTCTTTGCAAAAAAATCTTTTGGAACAACAGGCATTGCTCTAAAGCAGGGTGATCTTGGTCATGTCAGAAATGCTCCTCGGAGCTCTCTGTGTCTTTCAGCACACACCATCAGCTTGAGGACAGCAGTAGATTTCCATTATGGTTTTTAAGTTTCAATATGAATTTAATTGCAGTATTTTTTTACTACTCTGTCATTTATTTTGCACTACATGTGGGATGAAGTAGAGACACTGATATCCACTGGGATTGGAGCACGTGCATTGGATAGGCCCATGGACTTAATTTCTGCATGAGGTCTTGCCAGTGGGTTTTTGTTTGGGCGAGGGGGGAGAGGGAGGGCAGCAGGCAGGCTGGTGGTCGGTTTGGTTTTGTTTTTTAACATATGTGTATATATTTTGTAAATGGGTGACAAACTGATCTAGAGCTAGGTATATTCACAATGGATTCTTTTAAATAGAGGTAAGGATATGACCCAGACCAAGAGAAGACAGGTGGCTCTGACAGTACTTGAGTGAATGTTGTCACTCACAGGGATGAGATTATCCTTCACTCGGAATGACTTGGGCAGGCTCCGGCCCTGGGACAGCAAATCCTTAAAACCAGCATTGTCGTTGGAATTGCACCATCAAAAATGCCAGGCCTTCTGTGTTGGGGTGAGCTCCTTCCAGAGGGTCCCTGGCACTGCGGGGGCACCCCTGTCTTCTCTTGATTTGAGCTTTTAGCGGTGAATAATTTGTTAATTCTGACCACTTACTATTTACCCTGGTATCACATGTTTATGCACTGAAGGTTAAATATGTATTTTGATACTTGTTTGTTTATTATGTATGTGCTGGTCTGTAAAATGAGATATATTCCTGTTTTGGTATGTATACTAGGTCCCCAAATGAACAGAAAGGCTTCTCTAGAGCCCTTGCACACTGTTGAGTAAATGCAGGTTTGTTGAGCTTAGCTGACCCAAATTTTGGATCCAAAGAGTGATGGTCAAGTAGCCACACTGACTACTGGCTGCCTGACAGATTTGACCCTAAAAACAGGAAGAGGTCCTCAGTAAGCATGTGCGGAGCACTGGAATTTCTGTGTTCAGCTGTTCTCTCTAACGTTGCCTTCACCCTTCCCAAAATGATGCAAAACCAGCATAGTTCAGAAGACAGGCTAGTGGCCTTAATGTTTTCTGTTTGAAGAAAAGGCTATTTTAACAACTCTTAGATGCCTTTGAGTCCACAGTTTTCCTCCCCTTGCCTCCAGATTTCCAAACGCCCCCAAATTTAAGGAAGCCTTCTTATCTATGGGCTGCAACTTGTACAGCCACGCGATTAAACCCTAACAAAAGCAAGGCTGTGACAACACCACTGATGAGATCCAACACTGAAGCAGGGACAGGGTCCTGCCGTGGGGACATGGGGACAGGGGGCTGTCAGCCACAGAGACGCCTTGTGCGGGCGTTGTTCCGCGCCTGCGGCGTTGGGCAGCGCACTAAAGAAATCCCCGTTCTTTACAAATTCTCCAGTGTGCAGGCTAGGCCCAGTTTACATTCTGCAAGCAAACCACCACAGCCCTCTGACTTAATTCTGTTCCCAAAAAACCACGTTTTATGCTTGTTGGAGGCGGAGGGGGACAAACACACCTGCTCGTATTTCCTCTGGCAGCTGGTGCTGTGGGCAACTGTGGTGTTCACGTGGGAGTGGGGTTTTTTTCCATTTCATTTGAGCTTCTAATGCAAATACTTGCTTTGTTTTCCATGTAAAAATCTGTTGAGCAAAAATATACTCATGTACACTAACATTAGTAGACTGTATTCTCTGCAAGTACCTCACATGTCTTCTCCTGCCTTGTTCTTTGTAGTAAACTTATCCATGTACTCCTAACATTCGTATGTAGTGTGCAACTGTAATGTCATGCTTTTGAGAGGGGGTTGGCTGCCTCCAGCCAACATTCATCAGTTCAATAGCAAAACACTTTAGATAAGTTATTTTGCACTTTCTTATGTATAAAATTGGTAGAAACTTATATTTGCTTTGTATCATTTAAAGACTCCTTTTGTTTCGGTAAATGAACTGTGTATAAAATACTTATGCAGTTAAAACTGTTTTTAGAAAGTATTTTTAATTTCAGCAAGTTTGGTTACTTGTTGCATGACTATTAACACAGCTGACTTTTTGTGTCAGTGCAATGTATATTTTTTTTGTCCTGTTATTAACTTGTAAGCCCTAGTTAAATGGCCATTTATTTGTACAGCATCAGGAGTAAATTGAAGATAACTGGCTAAGACTGGAGTGTGGAATTTTGTACTATATTGCAGAATCCAATATCTGTTTTTTGGTGGTTACGTAAAAGGCCTGACGATTTACTATCTAGTGTGCAATCTGTGATATCTGAATGTTCATTGTATATTTGTCTCCAATGCAAAAAGGTAGAGTAACACAATTACAACAATACATGATTAAATGCAATAGTTCAGGTACTGAAGTATTTTTTTTTCATTTCAAATAAATACCTGCTATTTACCACCAAAAAGCTGTTTTGCATTTGTTGGAAAGACACAACATTTGCAGCTGAATAAACATTTTTAACTCGGGAGTGGAAACTAATGAGTTACATTTTTCTGTGTCATCATGAGGAGTAAGTTTCTATTACTTGTCACAGTTTTGTTTTCTGAATGTGGGTATGGCCATCCATGATGGTGCAGCATGAAATCAAGTGCCTTAGTTTGTTCTTTTTTGCTTTATATTGTAGAGTGTGCATTCAGCAGAATCTGACAGTGTATGGAAGAGCAGGCTGTGCCAATACAGTGAAAGCAGAGAGAAAAGAATTACTTGAGTCATGCTGGGTAAGGGCAGTGGAGAAGGAGGGAGTTACAGAAGCCATTTTCATGGCCTTGCTGAGCCATGTCTTGGTTATATGGGATGGTCATGTCCACTTCTCATAGGCTGAAGTATTTCACACGTGGCCATTTCCATGTTTTAAATCTTTCCACACACTGAAAAAACGCTTTCTCTTTAACAGTTTTGGGGGAGTTACTGTGCTCAGCGTGGCTGCAGATGCTTGTCAGCTGCAGCCCGGGTGTCCTTCTGCTGCCAGGGGAGCAGGCCATGGATGAACCTCACCAAATCACTCTGACCCAGGTAACCATGCCAGGTGTGGGCTGTGGGGTCTCACCTCCCACTCTTTTTGGGGAGAGATTTCCCACTAACAGCAGCTCCAGGCTGCTCTGTGCTGTGGGTCATTTACTGTATGCAGTATTTCAGGCTTGTTTTTCCTGGCTCATTTTCCCAGTGTGGTGGAGAGCAGAGGTGCCACGAAGAAGCGTTGGGAAGTGGAGCCCACGATCCTGATGGACTTTTTGATTAGGAAAGTGCAATCCCAGCCCTGCCCCATGGAGCACAGGCTTCAGTGTCGACAGTAAGTCAAGGGACTCATTAACACTGGAGTCCCTGTTGCAGGTCAGGTGTTGGAAGGGTTGGTTTGGCTCCTTTCTGTCCAGGCAAACGAAAGGGTGACTTATTAGGAAATGCATAGCTCTTGGGAGCTTCCTGCACTAAAGCTGGGTCTGGGAGAAGGAGAGTGGTGGAATTTGTGGCAGCTCCAAGGTCAGTGTTGGAACTGTAAAATCCCAGCAGGCATCAGCTGGGCCAGCAGCCAGTTTTGGAGTGAAACAAGGCACTTGTTGAGTGACAGGGCAGCTGCTTGCAAGTGCCCCAGCCTTTGGCTCTGGCTCCACCACAGTCCCTGCCAGGCAGAAGCACCACCCGGGGCCAGGCATTCCATTTAGGAGGTAAAACCAAATTTGTGGCCAATTTGCTGTGACCAAATTTTTCATGACAGGTGCAGTAACCCAGTTCAGAAAGGTGAGGTTGAGCTGCTTTCCAGGCTCAGTGGTCTGTGCTGTATAAAATGCGTGTGTGTTTTTAAGGAATTCCTGGCAGTGGGACACATCTCTCTCCATGTCATGGATCTGATTCACTGGTGAGGTTACTGTGCCACACCGTGTAGAGAGCAGGGTGGGGTAAGCAAGCACAGGAACAGGGCTGATGTGCTGGGAGCCAAATCCTGCCCTGTCGTCCTGGAGAAGAGTTGAGTGGCACTGCATGGGATGTGGGACTGGCCTCCCAAAAAAGGGCAATTTGTAAGGAATGGGACCAAAACTTGGTCACTTGATGAACCTAAATGCAATCCTGCCTGCTCAGGAGGGCACCAGAGCCCCTGGTGCAGGAGCTGGGCAGGAGCAGAGACAACCTCTGGGCAGGAGTGTTCCACTGTAAATCCTGAGGTGTCGGGGGGATGTGGAGCAGGGCTCTGCCCAGCAGCAGTGATGGAAATCCTGTGCAGGTGAGTGGGGAGGGTGGTGCTGACACAAGCTCTGGGAAGAGCTTCCAGTCCTTCCCAGGGGCAGCTTCTCTGAGCACCCAGGTGACAGCAGGGACTGCTCTCCTCAAAGCTTGGCTGCTCTGCCCAGAGCAGCGTGGTGCTGCTGGTGCTCAGCCACTCTCCTCTCACAAAGCAGCAGCTCACAGGGATGCTCATGACAGGATAAATGCTCCAACTGCAGAGTAACCTGGGAGCCATTTCCCAACTCCTGTGGAAGGCAGAGCTGCCCAGCAGGTTTCCCAGCACACCACCCAAGCTCTCCGAATTCACCCATCCCAGCAGTGAGTACAAGACCACCATGGGTTATGTGCATTTATCCAAGAGCTGATCAGCTCCAAACTGAGCTGAGACGAGGACTGGCAATAAAGGATAACAAAAAAAGACTCTTCCTAAAAAGAAGTGCTGGGGCTCAGCTGTAGGAAACTGCTAAGACCTCACTGAAGTCAAGGCTGCAGCTTTCAAGTGAAAGAGAGTAAAATCGGTTTGAGCCCAGCTGTGAAAAGCTGTATGAACTAAAAATACCAGTGATCTCAGGGTTACTTCTGCAGATGAGTTAAAAACCTCGGCTCTTATTTTTTTCCTTATAATTTCTTGAAGTGTAACAGAGCAGCCTTGAATTCATGCAGAAGCAAAAATACATTTTCCTGCAGAGGCCCAGTTTGTTTCTTTGCACTGTGTCACAGGATGGCGTTGCTCACCATGACAGCCACCCAGGCAGACAAAAACAGCGAGTTAGAACGTGTCACCCTGGTGCAGCAAAGCCCAGAGACAGGAGGTACTCTGCACTGGTTATCACTGGGAGAATGTCTTTGTAGGCAAAGCCTTGGCTATCAGATGTTAGCCCTGGTTTTTATGGCAAGGACTGGGGCCCAGGGCTAACAGGACAGTTGTGACACAGCTTGAGAAGCTGCAGTGTTTCTGGTAGTGAGTGATGTGGGAGAAGAAGAAAAATCCATTTGTAGTGACACAGCTTCTAGAAGCCAATTCTTTATTGAAAGATCCTGTAAGCATTCCAGTACAGACTTAGCTGCTCTACTGTAGCTCTGAGTTGATGAAGACGAAAAAACATTTATAAAGAAAAAAAAAAAATAAGGCAAGGTAGACAGCTTTATAAAATCCCCTAGTAGATGAAATTCAAACACTGATTACAGCGAAGATAAACATCAGACCTCAGGAATTACACACAGCCCCAAGGCAAAGCATGTAACAAATGTACACAATTGCACTGAAGTCTGTAAGGAGTTATGAGAGGCACCACTGCCCAAGCACACCATACCCCGGGTCAAGAGGGCACCTGATGGGTATCTCTGCACTCAGAACAGCAGTTTGGGAACCAAGGAATACCGGGAGCGTTCCTGTACCGTACATTCGGCTTCTTGGGTGAGTGAGCATTGACCTGGCAGTGCCCAACTGAATTGGTGGAAGAACAATAATTATTAAACCAGTTTCACTGGTAGCTGTTGTTTTGTGCTTCTCCCTTAGGTAAAAATCCCAAAGTCTAACCACAGCATATCCACCAGCTGAGACAGAAAATGTGGCTCGTGGAACTCGGATCCTTGGATCAGTCACTCAGCAGAAATTCTGTAAGTGAGTCTAAGCTCCTCACCATTTCCAAATATGTAAAAAGCAGTGATATTGCTGATTTCTCTCCACACCCCTATTCTCAGCTGCTACAGCATTATTCTCCAGCCCTGAGCATTTCAGCCCAAAGGGACTGACTGTAATAAAAGGCCTATATTAAATTAATTACTGGATCTCCCCCCCCATTTCAGTCTCTTCCACTACATTCATCATCCAGAGAGACCAGCTCTCCTACATCCAGGCTGCAAATAACATTATTGTGAGTTCCCTCTATAAAGCATGACTCTGCCCCCCTTTCCAGGTGGTGGAGAGACTTAAGATGGAAATCCATCTGCAGTCTCAACACCTCTCCTAGTAAATCCTACAGCAACATGAGGCCCCCAGTGCCTTCCATATCCTGACAGGAAAAAAGAGTACTTAGCTGGACAGCATTTTTTACCTTTCTGCTCCCACAGCCCACCCTCCTGCAGTGCCTGTACAGAGAAAGATTCCACTACTCTGGGGGGAGGTGTTCAGGCAAGAAAATATTCTTACCAAATCCAATGGAGTTCAGAATCCACCCCCTAAAAGGCAGAAAAAAAGCGAACATCTTTTAGAGTTTGCTCTCCAGGTCACCCTTAATGTTTGGTTCAGTCTGTAATAAACAGAAAATACTCTTCTTGTTGAAACCTCAGATGCACAGGAAAGACAGTGAGCTAGACAGCAATCATTCTGTTTTGTTTCATTCAGAGTGTGAGATCCATCACTGCCCTGGAATAATAAACTTCTCTGACAGGCAGCTGCCATTGTTGGGACAGTTTGCTCTTTGTCCTCAAGCTGAAGCAGCTCTGCTGTGCAGGAGGATCTTGCCAGTCCCTGGGGGTTACAGTGGAGCTGGCTGCTTGCAGAGCTGCCACGGGCAGCAGAAGGCTTAGTGACTAGATAGAAAACCTAGAAGAGTGTGTTTGGCCTGGCTGAGATGGAGCTCATTTCCTCACAGCACCCTCACAGTGCTGGGCTGTGTATTGGCACCTGAAAAGGGGTTGGTAACACTCTTTATTAACTACCTGTATCTTGACCTGGTCAAATTTTTCATTTTATTTTCTCCCCCCTGCCCCCACCCTGCCAAGGAGGGGAATGATAGAGCAGCTTGGTGGGCATCTAATGTCCAGCCAAGGTGCACCTTCCATGGTCCTTTTTGGCAACCAACGTGGCACATGGACAACTTTGTATCCAGTGTGTTACTGCTGCAGCAGTGGGAACCTCCTGTGGGAGCCAGGGAGTTTGCTGGCTGCACTGCTTATCCCTTTATATGGCTGAAGCTGGGAACGTGTACCTACAAACAATGGCTCTGGGCTTTGTCCTGGCATGGATGGCCTTGCTGTGCTGTGGGAGCTGTCTTGTCTCCACAAGAGGATGAGGGAACACATCTCCCTCTCCCCTCTCTGGATTTTTGTGGATGATTATGCAGGTTCCAGAGGTCCATGTTCATGTTTACATGAGCTGTTAATGCTACTAATTACCACTGTTGGCACGAACTGGGGTTGGTGGAATCCGGTGTCATCGTGGTGTAAGAGAAGATTTTTGGGTGAGGCAATACTGAAACGCACCCTGAGGCAGCTGTTCCCTGGCTGGCAGGGGCTGTGGAAGGATTTGGGCAGGTTCCTAGGACAGGTATCACCTCCCAGAGCCTGGCACTTCACACCTGAACAGGCAACAGCCCTGGCAAACCGGTGTGTCACTGGTAGAGGGGTGCCTTGCCTACCCCGGGGAAAACCAGCAGCTTTTGCCCTGTACTGGAGCCTGGCCTGTGCCTGTCGAGCCTCAGTTCAGTGCTGAGAGGGCCGGGCTTGAGGCGGGACTCGAACAGCAGCAGCAGCTACAGGAATTGCCCCAGGAGTGAAAAAGAAACAATAGGTCCACATCACTGATCAGTGAAGAAGGAGGAAGAAGAGGAAAGGTTTGATAGAGATGTCAGTTCTTCAGTAAATAAACTGGAGGGAGGAGACTGAGGTCAGACAGGATGCAGAAACTGCCCTGACCTCCTCAGAGCTTTGAGACATGGAAAGATTTCAGCCACCAGCCAGGTGAGGGAATTGCTGCCTGGCTGATCCAGTGCTGGGATTATGGGACTGACAGCCAGCAATTGGAAGGCAAGGAAGCCCAGCAGCTGGGATCCCTTGCTGGGAACCAAGGAATTGAGAGAGGAATTGGAAAAGAGGCAGCACTTTGCAGTCTCTGGAGAAGGCTCAAATGTGAGGATGGTCTTCTGAACTCCCCTGGAAAGTGGAATCCTGTGGATAAAGGCATCCAGTACCTGAAAAGTAGTGGTGCTGGAAGCCATCTGCAGTGATCTAGGGAGGTCTCCCAAGATCCAGAGGATGTCCTGTACACACAGGCTGAGTGGAGAACAGGGATTGGAACTGCTCCAGCATCATATTCTAACAGCTTGGCAGCAATGTGTTGCTGGATATGGACACCAACTATGGAGAGTGTCTCTCCTTAGGTCCAAAACTTTGCAGCAAATCTCTCTATGTCTTTGTCCCCATGGAGCAGCACCTTGGGTACCAGGGGTGCCCCAGGAAATCAGTGGCAGTCAGAGGGGAAGGGAGCCCCAGGTACATGGTGCACCCTGGTTCTTCCTGCACGCCCAGGGAAACACAAGAGGCAGTGGGAGGGTGGTGAGCTGGAAGCCCATCCACAGGAACTGAGAGGAAAAGGAGCTGCTAAGAAGGGGCCACCCAGTAGAAAGGACTGGAGGCAAGATGATCCCCAGGAGTCCTTCCCAATCCCAGTGTTACTGTGATAGTAGAGAAGCAGGAATAGCAACCACCATCTTAATCTAATCATCCTCTGTTTCACAGAGCTTTGACTTATCCCTTCCTTGGTAAAATCTCAAATAAGTTATGGATGGATCCTTCCCCTGAGATGAAAACTATTTCTCTGTCAGGAGAAATAAAAGGCTCCAACAGAAACCACCCTGACCTCAGGTGAGCACTGAACCCCAACCGTGGGGAAAATCTGAGGAGAGAGAGGGAATTACGATTGTAAACCAGTGGTGTGCTCACTACAGAGGCCTGGGCACCAGCATCCAGGACAGCAGAGATTTACACACACTTCTGCAGCTACAGCCCAAATATGCACATCATACACACCAAGTGATGGGACAGACAAGACCAGGGCCCTCTGAACACCCAGAACTTAATGCTGGCAGTACAACACGGTGCTCTGCTGGGTGCTGCTAGGCCTTCCACCACAGGCAAGGAAAAATGCATGGAATGACTGCCTAAGGGGTAACCTTGGACTAAAAGGAAAGGAATAAAAGTAATGAGGATACGTTTTTCACACTGGAAAATCAGAATCAGGCCAGGCACCTCAGAATTTTTTTTTTTTTTTTTGCAAGGTGACTTAGTATCAGGCAACTTCTCTTTCATTTTGTTTTGTTTTTACAATTGTGCTGTTGGAAGCATCCACAGAAGGAAAAATACTGTGGCAAGGCTGAGAAAAGACCAATTCTTCTCTGCCCATATTTCACTGCCACAGGAGCAGACAGCTGATGTGGAATGGAGGAAGGAGGAGGTCTGAATGAGGCACACTGGGACAGATCTTCACCTGTGCCAACGTGTCACCCGCAGTCCGTGTCACAGCAGTGACATGAGCTGGATCAGAGCTCTGGTCCCCCTGTGCCTCACTGAACACAGATTCCCCCCAAGAAGGGAAGTGGAAACACTTCCTTTAAGTATAAAACTCCTTTCTGGTGTCTGAATATCTGACACATACTAGAAACAATACGCAAAACTTACAAAAATTACATTATTATAATGCTCTCTCCTTTCTCTAGCTTGCTTGGGGCATTTCAAAAATGCTTGTGTACCATGAAGAGACGTGAGAGATCACAACTAACTCAGGCACCTTCAGCAGAGGGCAGGAAAATCCTCATGGATGTATGAAGAAATCAACTGTCTTACGCATCAGATCTTGAAGAGTAAACTCTTTGAAATTAGCTTATTTTCTTTATTAAAAAAAAAAAAAAGGAATTCAAGTTGATGAGAGTCTCTGGATATCAAAACTGTGCGTCTTTTCCCCTCCTCTGTGCTCCTGTCAGGCACTGACACAGCAAAGAGAAGACAGTGCAAGGGGCTGCTGCATGGTCCACAGAGACTGTACAGGCTTTGGACCCAATGGAGAAAGGCTCCCATCTGTCCAACAGCACACGGCTCCAGCCTGCTCTGTCTCCTTGGAGCTAGAGGATCACAGATGACGGCGGTGAGAGCACTAAGCAGCACTGTCTCAGGAACTTGTACAGCTACACCACATGCCACTGGCATCAGAACCTAAACATTCTGAAACTTCTCCTTCATTTTTCACCCACTTCTCCTGGAGCACAGGGGAGTTTTGGGTGGCTGCAGCAGCAGAAGACAACAAACCCTCTTTCTGTCTACCCAAGAACATTGTGCGTTTGTTCCCGTGTTTTATCGTACAAGGAAGCCAGCATGTGGCTCAGGGACTCACAGCTGCCAGGGAACTGAGGGCCCTGGGGAATACAAGTAGGTATGAAACGACTGTGCACCCCCTCCAGCCTCAGGTGAAAGCCCAGAACCTCGTCTATGTGAACAAAGTGATGTGTGGAGCTGCTGGGGCTACAGACCCAGGGGGCTGCCCCCACGCCGCCTGGAATAACGCGGGCAACAAGACACGGTCAGCCGTAAGCAACAACGGGCACTAGGCACCAAGGGAGCAGTGGCACCTTCTAACACTGGGAGCAGAAGAGATGGACAAGACACTGAGTCAGCCTAGGAACAGATGGAGGTGTTCTCCTGTAGCACGCTGTGTCCAGGTGACGGCAGGAAAGGATGGCTGTGGCATTGTCTTCACGCCCACCGCCCGCTGGAAGCGAAACTGCGGCTGAAGGAGAAGGTGACCTCCCCGTTCTTGTACTTGCCCCAAGCTCCAAATGGCACTATGACAACGGTGCTGTTGTCTTCAGTGCCAAACTGCACTGCCTGAGAGATGAAACAAAGTGTCAGCGTCAGCATCTGGCTTGGAAAGGAAAACAGGTCCCTGGCTTCACCTGGGACAGCAGGCCCTGAGGCCGGAGACTTCCTTGCCTCTCCCTGGCCCTGAGGCCCAAGACTCCCTTGCCCTTTCTAGCCCTGATGTTCCATTCTGGTATGCCCCAGAGCTTCCACAGGATATGCCACCATCCAGAACTGTGCTCATAAACTGGCCATTTCTGTCTATGCCAGTGACATGTTCAGCACAGGAATAAGCTGCATTTACAGTCCCATGCCATTCAGTGGACTGTGAGCTAAGCAAGTTAATTGATGTGATGCCTGGCAAGGATGTGGCCAGACCCAGGGTAAGGAAAAGGCTGGCCAGCAGCACTGGTGAATGTCTCAGCCAGCGCACTGCAATGCACTTGAATGCGTGGTGTTGTGTAAATAAAAAAACTCGGGTTTGTTTTTTTTTTTTAAGCCAAACCAACCCAAGAAGGAGCCCTTGGTGCCTGGGGCAGCGCTGGCATTACCTGCTCGGTGACCACGTGGGCGGCCTCAGCAGGGTCGTGGCACTGGCTGATGCAGTCGCAGATCTCCTGGCTGTTCACTATGAAGTTGATGCCGTCGGTGGTCAGGACCAGGAAGCTGTCGTCTGCGTGGTGCAACTGCAACAGAGGCACAGGGGTGCACGGCCAGGGGTGAGTGCTGCAGGCAAGGGAACTGCCCCCACGTTTTTACACTCTTGAAAAGCACTGCTTTTTACTGAATTTTTCTTGAAGCTGAGGATTTCAAGGAAGATGTGATAGCACTGCTATCATCTCCCTAAACCCCTAGGGGGTGGCACTTTATTAGGACCAAAACAATGTAAGTTCTTGGGGCCCTGGGAGGTGCATTGGGGAAAAGTAACAAACAGAATGCAAAATGACAGGAGAGCTTCCTGCCAAAGTGGAGGCTGAATACCTTCTGGATGTTTAATTTGTTTTCTGGATGACTACATGCAGCTGTCCCTTCCTCCTCCCCCTCTTTCTCTCAACTGTGCAAACCTCTCCACATCTTACTTTTTTGATAGCAGCCCATCCATACCCCACCCACTTCTCAGTGATGGTTTTATACCAGCATTAACCTAAAAATTATTCATTTGACCACAGGACTCAAACAGACTAACCACCTGTAATGCATATCATGTAGTACCTTTCCTCTCTCATCATAGATTTTACTGTGTGAAGTGGGATTGAGAAGTTCACCTGGTTGAATTTAGTACCAGATTCTTTTCTGTCCTGTTAGTGCTAATCTGAAACAACTTAATTAGAGTAGCTCTCTGGTTACTTCAGTAAAAAACAATGTGTGGCCATCAGGCTTCACCTGGGCTCGTGTCGTGTGGTACCACCACTGCATCAAATACCTACAAAGCCCCTTAGGATGAGTGTTGCTGTCCCTGTTAACCAGGCCTTCTTTTACCTGAACCCTTTTTGTTTCTGGCTGGGCTATCACACCACTGTTTTTAAGATCCAAATCTCCTATGCTCCGTGTCATTGCAAGTCTACCATTCACATGAGGTTGTCCCAAACTGTTCCAGGAAACGAAGCCACCACACTTCTTAATCCTGTCCAGAGGCACAAAAGAAAAGGTGAATGAGTTAGTGCTTCACACCATTGCCCCCATCTCTATCCACAATTTCTGTCACTAGCTAGAATGAGGAATGATGTATGGAGAGCCTAAGCTGGGAAGCTGAGGGTTGGCTTTAGCTGTTTGAAGGGCTCCACGGAAGGGATGTGTCTTGGTGGGCTGAGTCCTGACCTGGGAATCACAGTGCATTTCCTCAGGTTCTAACTTGGTTCTAACTTGGCACTTTTGGACAAGTCTGAACCATGTGGTCATGGCTCTGTTCTGAATCTTAGTGATGCCAATCTTACTGCTGAGACAGCTTATGCTCATGGAGGGCTTTCCACATCCCTGGTCCTCTAAAGGGGACCCAGTGCATTAACTGGAGCTTCCTGCCAGCTCAGAGTGGTCTCCTGGCTCTATATTCACCTCTGCTTTCTTCCTGGCCCAACCCAGCAGCAGAGCAAGCCCATCCTGACTGAGGCCATGCAGCGGGAAGCCACAACATCAGCCAGCAGGTACCTTTCCTTCTCCTCCTTTCTCTCTGGGGTATGGTCAATGGTGAGTTTCATGGCCTTTCCCTTCCGGCACAGCAGAGCACGACTGTCTCCCACACTTGCCACAACCAGCTCAATTCCATCCCGGAGCAGAGCCACTGTTGCAGTGGTCCCAGAGTTCAGCAGAGTTGCTACAAATGCCATCAAAGAGAGAGGTTTTAGCACTGCTTCAAAGCGTGGAGCCATTTATAACAGCAACAGTTTCAATTGGTAAAAGGAAGACAACTTGTGCTCTACCTAATCAGCAAGTAACTGCTTTTAAGTTTAAACTAAATCTACACATACAAAAAAAAAAACAAAAACAAAGCAAACATACATGCATGTAGGACTGGGAGAAGAGAGGGGAGATGGGAAGGATTAAGTGTTTCTGTGCAACAACATGGCTCCATGCAAACAGGGCAAGTGGGATAAAGGCAGTACAAGGTACAGGTGCTTCCTTTCCATTTGTAGCAGAGTTTTTCAGTCCCACAAGCTCACCTCGAGTTACAGGGTTATTGTCCTCATCCCTGGGCACAGTGACTGCACAGGTAGGTCACTGTAAAGGTGATGGATCCTTCTTTCTGTTAGGTGGTGAGGTGGGCAATTATATAGTAATATATAACTATAGTTACAGTAACTGTAATTCCATAGAGATCACCAAAGGGAAAGCAGTAGATCAGTCTGTGGCACCTCCTGTTGCTCTCAGAGCTGTTACACTCTCCCTCTGCTTTCCCCAGAGAAGAAGGATTCAGCCAACAGGCTTCCTGGCTTTTTCCAGGACGGAATCCTGCTCCCTCCAGATCCTCTCAACTTGCTGGAGGTCCCAGTGCAAAGATGAAGCTGGATTCTGGGATTCAGCCTTGCCTGGTGCCTGCAAACTGATGCAGGTGGCCGTGGCTGTCTGGGCAGCCTGCCAGGGGCACTGCTGGGATCACCTGCCAGGGGTTTACTGTGAGTGCCCAGAGGGCAAAACAGAGCCCTGGTGCTGCCCTCCTTCTCTTACAGGGCAAGGGAGTGAGCTGAGCTGGCTGACTGCACTCAGGGACCTGCCTGGATTCACTCATGCAAGCAGATTTAGGCCTTCTCATTTCAATTGCTACAATGGTCTGGAGAAAAAAAAAATATAAACGCTTGAAAAAGAGAAATGCAAGTGCCTATTTCAGAAAAAAGATCTGTAGTATGCCCCGCAGTGAAGAAAATGCCAGAAGAACTGCCCAGCTTTCCTTGTTTTCTTTGCTTTTGGAAAGGGCAAGTTCCACTTTACAGTTAGTATCTTCCCTTCCTGAAAATTCTGCTGAGGTAACCCAGCAAGAGATGCCTGGAAAGCTCCTGCTGACTTGAGCTATTACATTAAAATATCTGGACAGGACCAGCTACTGCCTGGAACATATTTTTATTCACAGCCAATGCAAATCCCCTTGAAAGGCCCTCCATAAGTCACCTGCATTCTGGGCTTTTCCAGTTGTTCCAGTTTTTCAAAGCAAGCCAATTGGAGATGAATTTTGGGCTTTCTTAGGAATGTGAATCCCCAATTACATTCCTGGTTTCATGTCACTAACAGTTAACATGTCACTATCTTTCCACTGCTGCTTCTGGAGAAATCATCTACAGCTACATGTGCCCCTACCTCTGGGCCTGCAGCCCTGACCCGAGGGACATGGGACAGATCTGAGACAGGACTGTGCCTCTGATCCCAAGGAATGCCAGGCAGCCCCAAATCTGACCAGCTGCCAACAGACAGCAACAGAAATGCAAGAGCTGTGAGGTCTTGACAGCCTCCTTCCCCAATCCTGTGAGGTTTCTGCACCCTGTAACTCAAACGGGACTGGGAGTAAAGTGAAGTCACCAAGCCCTGGAAGATGCATCGAGCCTTGTTGTGCAGTGAAAGCAGTGAGTCCATAAATCAAAAAAAAAACAAACACAAACCCTCACAGAGCAGTGTTAACTAAGCTGGTGTTATTATTTAAAACAGGTATTATTACTGCAGCGAGGACTGGGTTCAGCTAGGTGCTGAACCAGCAGGTCAGTGGTGACCAGCAGCCGTGGTGACAGCGGTCACACCTGGGGCTGTGCCCGGGCCATGCAGGCTGGGACACTGGAACCTGGATGTGGCAGCTTCTGACCATCCAGGCAGGCACCAACATCCTGTTTCTCAACTGAAGCAAGGACTAGCCCCGTGCTTTGAGGCACATTATTAAAGTAAGATACTAACAAGTACTGGTGCAATTAGAAATTTTAGTAGAATCAGTAAAATACCTGTTTTAGCCAACAGTTAGAACAAGTGAAATAGAGAAACCTACATAAAACTACATTTTTATTTTACAGAAAATACATTTTATTTACTATTAAAATTAATGCAGAACTGCTGCTGCTTTCCCATTTCATTCTGTGGTTTTAGAACTATGCTGAGAAAAATATAAAAAGTTAAATCATAGTCTTTAATTCACAGAAGACTGGAAACATTTGGATTTCAGGTGAATCTGCATCTTTTGAGTGCAAACTCCCAGAGAAAAGAGCTGCTATCACAAAATCAAGGGCTGCTACTAAAGTACAAGATATTGTCCAGAATTGTGGTAATGGACATAGTGACTTGAACTTTATATGTTTATTAGTTAAATAGCACTCCTAGAAAAAAATACATGCTGCTCATAATCTCTTCCTTGGACCCAGTTCATGCTCTGGGTAGGGATGCAAGAACATGGATTAAGCCAGATGTAGCATTATGTGATTCCTAGCACAGCTCAAAACCACAGGAATGACGATGGAATAACATTTCTAATGCTTTACTACAACTGCTGCTAGTTTATTTAATAACACAAAATACGTTGCATCAGCACATGTATTGGTTTTAACAATTAAAGAGTTTACTTTGTTTTCCTAACAATATCACTATAAAACTAAGATCTTTCAATAGGTTCTTAACACTCACTGGACAACTTCTACTGCAAGACATCTCAACTAATGTGACAAAGAGGAGGTGGGAACCTTCCAGTAGTCCAGGCTAGGAACCGCCGGACTCCTTCACCTGGGACAAAATTAAGCAGATCTCTCTTGCCACTGAAGCCCAGCTTAAAGTGTCCAGGGCCTCCAGTTCTAGAGCTGCTGACCAGGTACAGTGTCTGCCACAAATAACACGCACACAGAGGCAAATAGGAAATTCACCCAGGGACTTTGTTCAAACAAAATAAACCTGCAACACTGGAGATGCAAGAATAAGAGCTGCAGAACAGGGGATGGAGTCAGTCACTCTCAGGTGTGCCTGCACTGCCTTGTGCAGGTCGTGTAGGAAGCACCTGTATCTTTGGCCTTGGGAAACCAGCCTTGGTATTTCTGGGGAATTGCCACTGTTCTCACCTTCTTGCTAAAACTGTGTGACAAAACCAGCTTAAATTCAGCCCAAAAAAAATCCAAATTTTGTTTCCCCTGTGGAGATAAGTAACCAACCAAAAGATCAACCAATGAATTTTATCAATGCTAGAGGGCCAGCTGTCTCATATATGGCAAGAGTGGCCACTCTGAAGAACATCTGTCCCCTCAAGGTAATTTTTATATATATAACAGCAATATGGGGAGTTCAAACCAGTGCCAACTGAAATGGGGCCATCCTAAAGGCACTGAATAGAAGTATATGAATTGTTCTGACTAGTGAAAAATATGCAAAATAAACATCCCTTTAGTACTGTAATTAGTATCTTCTAAATTGATTAGGTAATAATCAGGGCTCTTGGATAAAAAGGCTGCTTTACAATGCTGATAAATCTATGAAATATTCAAGTACAATTTCTGCAGCTCTCTCTTTTCCTCAGTGTTGCAGGTTAACATATTTAAAGAAATAAAAATCATTTTTTGAATGGTAACTTAAAAAAATCCCAGCAAAACAAACATTACTTTTAAAATTTAATTACTTTAAATAACTTCTGCTGTTTGCTCAGCATAATAAGATTCAAGAGTAAGATTCCTTTCAAACATGGATAGACCAGTTAATACCTGGCTATGTTTTAATAAGATGGCTATTCCAGAAGTGAGTGACCAATGTGATCAGAGCTGGATGCACTGAATGTGGAGGTTGATGCACAAACTCCCTCTTGTTTTCTCTGGCTCACAGTGAACAGAAGCAGTAACAATACCTGGTAGGACTCCAGTACGCCAGGAGAGGGTTTGTCTTACATTTCTCCAGGGAAATGCTCAAATTTCCTCAAGCACAGAATTTAATTTCTTATTTCTATCCTTGCTGAGCAAAGCTATTCAGCCTTTCCATTTCAGTTTTTATGGCTGGGAAAAAAACAGCAGAAAATTCTGCCCATCTCTGGCAGTTGTCCCATGGATAATGACATTTGCTGGATGTGAGCTTCCTTTATGTTCTATACCTAAATTTAGCAGTGATTTGAAAGTGACTGACTATATTTAAATGCATGGAAGGGAATGAAAACGCATTTTTGAAGAGGTATCAAACACCAAGCTTCAGGGCTCAGACATAGCTCTAAGCTGTTAATGATTACACAGGATTTAGGCAGAGGATGGATTATCCCAGACCTGCCTGCAGCAAGTTTCTTATGCTTTTGTGTGAAACAACAGGTCCAGGTCACTGTCAGAGGGGTTACTGGACCAGTCTCCAGCAGTACAGCCCTCCAAGAGCACTGGTGAACTGCATGCCAGACACAGCAGCAGTACCTGGAACACATACATAAGCCATCTTTATTATTGAAACCTCACAGAAACTACCATGCTATGTATTTTCCATCTGCAATTTCAAATATTGTATAATTGTAAAGTGGCCTACAAAGGGCCATGCCCTTGAAGACATAGCTGGGGTCTCCAACAAGGCACATGTCTAGTACTGTTAAATTTGTGCCTTATGTAAGGTTTTACCCCTAAATAGTACTATAAACAATGCCTCAAACATATCATTTTGGCTACAGGGATTTGTCCCAGGGTTAAGTCTCCTTCAAACACCCAGGTACAAGTTTTTAAAGCTGGTTATGTGTTAGTAAAGACCTGGACATCCTGAATGTGCACCAGTTTTTTTTTTCCAGACACAGTGAAAGGAGTGAGCCCTGGAAGGGTCATCTGCTGGAACAAGACAAAGCTATTATTTTCCACTTCATCAGCTATGGCCAGGTTTCAAAAGGAGGTCAGACTTGGGGAGCATCCAGTGTAACTCAGATACACCAAGTTACACAATCAACCACCATCTTCAAGATACTCTAGCAACTGTCTTGACTGTCGCATCCAGAATAGCCACACTTAATCAGAAATTTGCTGGCAAACCAAATCAGTTTGGAAGCAGGCTTCTAACAGACACATGCCAAGCACTGAAATTTTATGTAACTTTCAAAACATCAGCAACAACAAAAATACCCACACAAAGCAGTCAACATAGTATTATTTTAACAACAGATATGCAAGAAGTTTAATCTGTTTAGAAATCCAAACTTGACTTTGCACCCTGTTACTCCATTCTTTGCCTTAGAGCTTGATTTTCAGCCAAGAACAATGGGTTCTTTTAGATCCCCCAGGCTCCTGCAAGAACTTGCAGGTGCTCAGCCTACCTGAGAAACACTGAGTGCCTGCCAGAGCGTGGCCGCTGTGGATGTCTAGCAACCCTTTTACCCTCTGTTTTGCTTTTTTAATGAAGGGGGCTTGTGCAGTATCCTGGTAACCACTGCATAAGTTTTCTGGCATCAAGCAGTTAGTTAAATGGTAAGGAAAAAATCCTACAAGCAGTTCTAAAACGCTTTGCTTGCTGCACAGTTTGTCTGTCAAATGTTGTAATCCAATTCTGTAAGTCTCACCTACAAAGTGTTATGATTGGAAACAGTTTTCAGAATAACAGAATAATATATCCAGTACAGTTCTCAATCCTTCTCTTCAAAGAGCTGCTCTGACACAGAACAGAGGTAATTACAGTGAGCCAAACCAAGAGCTGTTCTACTCACAAAGGGGCAGGGAGGAGGACAATTAGATCTGGAAATGAAATGGTCTGATCCAGGGAAGCACACAAACTAGTATTCAAATGCTGTCTTGGATTTGGATTGGTAAGAAAATATATTTGCAAAGAGGCTGTGGGATAAAAAGCACATTTGCTCTGCTGATGTGTCTCTCATGAGCTCAGCTAAAACTCAGCCCACAGGTCAAAAGTAACTCTGGTCTTTTTTACCACATGAAATACAATGGGAAAATGAACTTTATAGATTTAATCCTCCCTTTTTAAGGGCTGTATCTCAGAACTTAAGACTTTTTTCCTGGTCCCTGGTGCAGGCTAAGGTCAGAGGCAGTGCTGCAACAGCCAGGCTACCTGTCCTGCATTTGAGTCTAGATTCATCTAGCAGTTTAAGAGCAGGAAGTCACTCCACTACTTGATTGTTTTCAGCCACTGCTTAAGAAAAACAGCTTGAGAATACAGTATCACTTCAGTCCCTGCAGGGCCTCTTGATTTTCAGTGTTCCTTGGAGAGAAGACTTTTACAGTTTCTGTTCAGGAACATCCTCAGTCATTTTGCAGTTGCCTGAACCAGCACTGAGACAAGCTTTTTGTTTTGTTGTTTGTGGGGTTTTTTGTTTGGTTTTTTTTTCTGTTGGGGGTTGGTGGGGTTTTTTTAATTGGATTTGTCTAGGATTTTCTTTTTAAGACTGGCAAACTGACTCTCAAAATTGTATCTCATGGCCGAGAAAGCTCCTAGGACAGAACTGGAACAGGCACTTCTATCTCCCTTCCTAAGTTACTCCCTATAAGCTCCGCTTGCTGTAACTGGAATTTCAGATGTTCTTAGCCTCTAGATACATATACGAAAACTTCATTAACAGCCAGGGTTAACTGGGAGTCTAAAAGGGCTGGTGCCAGCTCTACCACAGCCTTACCACAGCCAAACCTGTTTTCCTCTTCACTGCTTTTTTCCCTTTCCCACTCAGCTACTCCTGTGTTTCTGTTTGTGCAGAAGCAATACCGATTGCTTTAATTTTGGCTTACGTTCCTCCTCAGGTGCAGCAGCCAAGTTAGGAAGGGGAACTTTGACACTTTTGCTTTTAAACCACAGGAATAACAGCTTTAAAACAAACAAACATATAAAAACACCATTCCCCCCCCTCAAAAAAAAAGGTGAAACAAAACCACCCCCTTCCACATTTCTTATGAGTAAAATTATGGTCCTTGCAAATCTAAATCACTCTTTGCTACCTTGACAAACATAATCCTTTTCAGAATCACATGAAGAGAAATTCATTGATGATTATGCTATCATCCAGATTCATAACTCCTCCAGTAAATCTGACTGAGATTTCCAGTAGTTATTTCATTTTAGGAGGTAAAGCATAATTGTTTCATTTGCAGTAAATGACCAGAGCAAAATCCTGTGTTAAGTAAAATTGTTTTCAAGCACTTTTCTGGGCATTTTACTGCAAAACTACTGAGCAAATAAGACAAACTTTATTCTCTACACCTATATGAGTAGAATATTTTTTTACCTACCGTCAGCAGAGACATTGGCATGCCTTTCATATGCTTTGTTTATTTCTAGAAAAGCTTTGCTCAAAACATTTTCCAAGTTCTCTTCCTCAGCAAGAAATTCCCTGGAGACAAACAAGCAAACAAAAAAATTTAAATTTCTTTCCAAGAAATATACATCCTGATCAATCTGTTTCGCAGTCTTATCTCCTCCCTGCACCCACTGAATGAAGCTGGACTGGAGTGAAAAGGTAACGTGATTTTTGAACTGTGTGCACTGAAAGCATAATCCTGTAATTTTGCACATATCTAAGTTCCTTATCCAGCATCCAGGGATGTGATAGATACAGGAGAGTGTAAGCAAACCATAGGTCAGTGATCACAGACACCCTGTCTATGTGAGGTCAGTCCAAGCTCTCCCTGTGTTCCAAGACCTTTCCTGGACAGGGGGCACAAGGGTGCTTTCCTCTCCTGTGTTTGTGGGGTTGCCCAGTGGGGCAGGCACCACACAGAGTAAGTAATTCATAGCATGTCCCATCCAGTGCTCCTGCTGTCCCATAAGGAGAGTAGGCTACATAACCTGGGAGGATTAGCCACAATGTACAACCCACCGATTCCCTAAGGGAGGAATCTCAGCTGTAATTTATTTGACGCACATTCCCCTGATGAGCACTTACTTAATGTATTTTTCCATGTACTTTTCACAGAAGTCTGCAGCTGCTGCCCCGCCGTGCCCATCGTACACGGCGAAGTAGAGGATATCCTCCGTCAGCTGAGCGTAACCGAACCGGTCCTCGTTTTCCTTTCGCTTCCCGATGTGGCTGGCGCAGCCCACGTTGCTCAGGCTCACTTTCGGGATCGGCTTGCCGTACTTGATGCTGGGTGGGAGGAGAATGGGCTCATCGATGCGATTGTCCCAGATGCCGAAGGTGTCCCATGTGGTCGGCCGCCCGCTCCCGTCGGAGTCGAAGCGGGAGGCGCGGCGCTCGCAGGTGGAGATGGAGCAGGCGGCTGCGGGGCGCTTCTCGTCTTGCAGGAAGCGGGAGGTGAGCACGGCTCTCCTTCTTACTTGGAACCCTCCATTCCGTACCAAATTAATTAGGGTAGCTGTGGACATAACTTGTCTTCGCAGAGATTCGTAGGAAAAAAAGACCAGGAGCCAAAGAGGAGCAGCTGCTGGAATGTCTTGTAGAAGAAAGGGGAAAGCGATCAGGAAACAAGAAGCACAGGAAAGGGAATTTTCAGTTGCATCATTCAGGAAACAATGTCACCCTGAGAGCCCGCTAATCATGCGGAGCACAGCACTCCCTGGAAGCGACTGCAGAGGGATCTGCGTGACTCACCGGGAAAAAATCCCACACCCAGCAGCAGCAGCCCGCATCCAACCCCGGCTCTGCACACACAGCAAGGGAAGGCACTTCTGCCGGCCCCCTGCAGAACGACACCCTGAGTTTTCAAAGACTGAAGAGGCTGAGATGGAGCAAATGAGGGTGATGATGCTGCTAAAATATGAATATGTGGAAATATGAGGTAAGGTTGTGAAATTGAGCTTATCACGCATGCTCTTCAAACACCAACTGAGATATCTGCACTGTAACTCCCGGGGGAAAGGAAGGAGAAATGTATTTGCTTAGATTTTATATTTTTTTAAGTGCACTTGATATTTGATTCTGTCACATTTATGGAGGTCTTGAACAACACTTTTTAACACAGAGCTGTGAAGTTGTGATTTTTTTTAATGCTAAGAATGACCACGAAGAGTGTATCCGTGGACATCCACAACTCCACACGCAGACTTCCCCCTCAAAAAACCCCACGCAGCTATTTGCTGTTTTGTCTGGCCTGAAGTTCTCTGCCACTTAACCCTGAAATGGGCTAACACAGGCAAGCAAGGTCGTCTACTGTCTTCTCAGATCTCTTTTCCAGTCCAGATAAATTCAGATACACCACTTGGCTCAGCACAGACAAAAATTCACTAATAATGACTCATCTAGCATGCTGAAAAATGAAGAAAAATTGGCTTATTTGACCTTTTGTAGAATCCAAGTCCAACAGGCTGGGATGCAGCTTGTAATAATTACATGTTGTTGCACCAGAGTAATTTGAACTGGACCACACAGATCACTGTAACTAACCACACTAAAGATATAAGCCCAGTGAAGCATTTCTAACTGTTGCTCAAAGTTTGCTGAGGGCAAAATTATGAGTGAAAAGTATTATATGATATAACAAAGGATCTAAAAATACCCAGGTTTATGGTGAATGCAAAAAAAAAAAAAAAAAAGAAGCAATGACAGCAGGGTGGTTTGACGTAATGGAGCAGCAAAGAACAACACTTGTACCCCAGAGACACTTTAATTCTGGGCTGGAGTGCCTTGCTGTTGTACTTTCCCCAAGCCAATCACAACTGCATCTCTAGATCTGAAATATTTGTTAAAACCATGTTTTTAACTTGCTAGGTAAAAATCTGTGTACTTGCAAAAAACATGCAAAGGTGACTTAGTAAGGGGTTGCTTTAGCAGTAAATGGCAGTGACAGAGCTTTTGGGAGGCCTTCAACAAACGTGTTGTTCCCAGTTCAAAGCGTGTTGCTTTAGATGCTGTGGGTTTGCCTTTCATGCAATTCTTAGGTTGCATAGAAAGAGGAAAGGTTTCTTTACTTAGCACTTAGAGGTTAACTGTTGACTTGATAAAAGGCTGAATGTTCTGGAAATCATTGTTGTTGCACCAAGCTGAGTATAGAACCACTTGAAATTTTAAGATTTTCCATTTTAGAAATTTTAAGGTTTTCCATTTTACTGCAGGGTGATGGCAATAGCACACCCTTATTTCAGTGTACTTACAGGTATTTAAAACCTGATATACTTCCTGGAGCTGCTTTTCCTTTCCTGACATCCTTGACTAGGAAAAGTGGCCTGTTACCTTCTGTGAAACACAGCACGACCAAACTGAAAGCCTGCCAATTAGCAAAACCCACGCTCGCTTTCACTTCTGTCAGCTTGAGAAGAGAACATGAAATGCTCGCTAAATTTAGACTCCCCAGTATCCACAGCACGAATCAAAGGATCAGTCCAAACTCACAAGCTAATTAATGCATTTGTTCCCTATCAAATTCAACTCTCACCAGGCAAGTAAAAATAGTGACGACAGTTTTGCCTTCCAAGTGTCTCTGCAAGTCAGGAGTAGGAACCTGATTTTAGTTTGTTATGTAAACAGCTCTGGACACACAACAGCCTGTGCTTTCCCAGCTGATATGTCTGCAAACACAGGGCAGACCCATCTGGGCAAAACAAGACCGAGGCATTGAAAGGGGGGGCACTGGTGTTAGAGACAAAGTCCAAGATGGGCAGTTCTAGATGGAAATCTGCTTTGAGGTGTTCCACCTGATCCTGTTCATCTGTACACATTTCCCTGGAGAGAACCAGTTCCTACAGACAGGCAGGAAAACGCCGCGTTTAAAGAGGGTTGAGGGGAGTGATTAAAACCGTAGTTTTACAGGCTGGCTGCTGCTCGGCAGATGGAAATTTTCCAGGCTGCCAGAAGAAAAGGGGAAGAAAAGGAAACCCGGAAGAAAGCGAAGGCATGCCTGCTGCCCCAGGGGATCCGACGTATGTAAAAAGGAATGTACAACTCTAAGTGCACTTGCTTCGCGTGCCTTCCAAACCCCACGGATGTGGGCAGGACCGTACGGTTCTGGGTGTTAAGCTCGTATTAAATCAGGTGCGTTGTTGTTGGGGTTTTTTAAATCCGTGACAATCTAGCCTCGCCTCTCTGCCTGAACAGCAAACTGCACACGGACAGCAGCACTTTACAGCCGTCTCTGCTGCAGTTTGCTCATCGCGAATTAGCACAGGCCGCGTTTGTTCCGTGCGTATCAAAGCCCCTGCGGATCGCCGGCCGCGCCCAGCCCCGCTCCCCGACCCTCCCCACGCCGGGGGGCAGCGGCGGCCCTGCCGCGGCCCTTCCCGCCCAGCAGCCGCGGCCGGAGGAGAAGGGAGCGCGGAGCGAGAGGAAGGGGCACGCAGAAGGAGACGCTCCCTCGCCCCCGGCCCACGCCCCGGGCAGGCGG
>VZRO01006795.1:89307-117793 GCA_013397915.1 Daphoenositta chrysoptera
GAATCACAGCATCGCTTAGGCTGGAAAAGACCGCAGAGATCATCGGGTCCAACCACGTCCAATCCTTCCTTAAACACATCCAACCATGGTGACTCTACCACCTCCCTGGGCAGCCCATTCCAATGTCTAATCACCCTTTCTGTGAAGAAATCCCCCCTACTTTCACAGAATCGCGGAATTTCCTGAGTTGGAAGGGGGCCACACGGATCATGGAGTCCAGCACGGGCCAGGCTCACCCTCCCCTGGCGCAGCTTCAGACCGTGTCCCTCTCGTCCTGTCGCTGGTTGCCGGGAGAAGAGCCCGACCCCACCTGGCTACAGCCTCCTTTCAGGCCCTGGATTCGGCAGGTGGAAGCCGAGGGCCAGGACAGCCGGGCTGTGCCTGCAGCTGCTGCCCGTGGGCAGCCCAAGAGGCCCTGGAAGCAGCAGTGATGCCCTCATGGAACAAGTATCAGAAAGATTTAAAGCACGGCTGTGTGCGCTGCTCGGAGGCAGCTGCTTCCATGAGACAAGCCCTGCTGCCTCCTGACGTGATCCGTGTCCAATCAGCAGTTTAAAGGGATCATTTGCTCCACGCTGTGCTACTGCCAGTCTCTGACCTTTGATGCAATTTGGCAAATCAGATGGCTCTGATTACAAAAGCCTTTGAAACACGCTGTCCATTCCACCTCATGCTGTCTGCCAGAGACCAGAGTACTTGAAAACAGACACCTGAAGAGAAAAACGAGAGCCAACACGATTTCCATAGGAGCTTAAGGAAGTCACTGTCAAGTTTATCCTATGTATTTGTGAGGTAAGGAAGCTGTTGTTTTGTTGGAGTGAGGTTTTTTGTTGCCACAAAACCCAGCTACTTCTGGCCAGAAAAGCAACAATAAAACCTTTCGGAGCTCTCACTGTACAGCTCGACTTGTAGAAGAAGGTGAGCATGGCAGCACCTACCAGATTGTTCTGGTTTTCAGATGTGCAGCGTCCCACTTAGCATTTAGAATGAAATTTGCTTCTGTGAGTCTTTTGGGGATAGCAACAGTGTCATCTGTCACTGCAAGTTGTTCTCTGGTTCCTGTTTGTCCTCAGTGAGACAGGAAAAACAAAGCTGTCCTGCCAACTCTCCTGGCACTGGGCAGCGAGCAGCAGTTCTCCTGAGCACAAAGGATTCATCCAGGAATGTATCCAGGCTAGTACAGTGAATTACTGAGAACAAAACCAGCATATTATCTGTAAAACAGGTATTGCTATTTACTGAGCAGCACCAGTGGGGTCTTTGCAGAAGTGTCAGGGACATGGAGGCACAAGTGCTGGGACAAATTTCTTCCCCATAGACTGGCAGTGAAAGGCCAGCATGGAAACGATAAATGTTTCATGTTGAGCCCTAGTGTGCAGTAGAACTGCTCTTATCTTTACAAGGCTTTGGAAGGCAAGTGGGAGGCATCTGGAGAGTCAGCAGGAAAAAATGAGGCAGAGAGCGTAAGAATAGCTTTGTGAGAAGGCAGCAGGCTTGAACACAAGGCCAGGGCACAGTGGCAAGAGCACACAGGGGAACAGGGCAGGGCACAGGGCAGGCAGGATGGGCTACAGTGCAGCATTTGGTACTTTGGGGGGGCATCTGACAGCACTTGGAGGATAGGAGGCAAAAAATTCAGGAACATGAAAGGCAGGAACTTGTACTACGCAATATTTGGTTTTGACTGCAAACAGTTAATTTGGACTTTCCCCTCACATGTTCTTTTCCCTAAAGGATGAGTTAAGTTTTCTAGATTCCAGCTCTCCTAACAAGGAATTTCTGCTCCTGCAAGGTTCTCTCTCTCTTCTGTGTTACTGCCTCTGGTTTTGCTGCTTCATCATGTTCCTGACCTTTCCCTCCACTGCTGCCTATTCTACTTTATTTTGTTCTCCTTTTCATTCATGATTTGCATGTATTTTTCTGTGGTTATTTCTCTCCTGCTGCCTCTTCCCTTTTTCACTCAACTTTCTTTCCTGCATGCTTCCATCTTCAGATTCTAAACCCTTAACCTGGGACTGTCTTGTGTGACTGGAAAACAAACCAAACTTCTGAGGGCAGGGGCAGGTTTGTTGTCCATGTGCTGTCCTGCCCAGCGTTGTAACTGAACACACAGCAGCTGGCATGGGGAAAACAAATGCCCATTGTAATCTCCATGTATCACATCTCAGACCAAGCTATAAATGTAGGGCAAGCTGGTTCTGAACCCCGTGCTCTTCTCACCAGCACATGATGTTAAATGTGGGATAATTTACTTTTATACCATGCTTTCTCTTCTCGTAAGTGAAGAATTTTTCTGTGTGGTATGCTCCTGGCTAATTATCTGTCTGTACAATCTAGGTCTGCTAGCAGATCAGAAGAGACCAGGAAACATCCTGTGGCTGTGGTGGAAGGAAGTGGCCACTATTTTAACACCAACTTTCAAGTAACTGGCAACATCTGTAATTTCTCACAGCACTTCCCAAAGGCAGCCCTTCAAAATCAGGTGAGCTACTGTGGGAAAGGCCACCCCTGCCATGACCATTTGGGTGCCTGTGCTTGTGGACAGCTCTGGATAGTCCACCTCTCAGTGTGGATATTGGTGATGGGAAAAGAGCTGCAGAAAACCATATTGGGGATCTCTTTCCCTTGGATCAGGTGCCAAATTTAAGTTCAGGCTCTTGCCTTAGCTATGCTGTGGGTGTGCCCATGGCTGGCCCTGTATCTCACTGATCCTGTGCTTCCCTGGCTGATGGATCTTCTGTCTTGACCTTGAACCTGGCTTGTCTCTCTGGTCAGGCTTGGTAATCCTTGGACTGCAGCTGAGCCCTCTTGCTGTCCCCAGCTGGCCTGGCTCTCCGTGTTCTGGTGCCATGGAGCTGTCTGTGAGGTCCCTGCCTGCCTCACCATCCCCCTTATCCCCAGCCCAGGTGGAGCAGCCATGCTGACAAGGGCTGCACACAGTCCTCAGGGCGTGGGTGAAAAGCAGCTTGCTTCTTCCAGGGAAATGCTCTTTTTGGCACTCTTGCCAGGTATTGCCCTTGCATAAATAATCACAGTGTTAACACTGAAACATGACTAAGCAAGCTAATAGGCATTCTGTTTAGAAACAAGAAATAAAAATGTGAAACCATACTGCTCAAATGATGTGCAACACCTAATTCTCAACCTCATGCTCTTCATGTCACATCATGGGTGATGTGACAATCCTTCTGTGCTCAGACTTTGGGACATGGTAATCTTGTTTCCTCTGGTTATCTTACTCAATAAGTTTCTGTCTCATTTGGGACTCGTGACTAACACAGAGACGGAAGGCATTCTGAAACAGGAGGGCTGTGGAGTAACTTAAGCATATTCCCAGGACTGCCCAGATCAAACTGCTGGCTCTGAACCAGTTCTCCCTCATCGGAAAGGCAGGAGTCAGATGTGCATCTGCTCCCACAGGATTCCTCTTGATTCAGATGATATCTCGCTTCTGTCCCGGTGAAGATGGAAATAAACTCCTGTATCTAAACACTGTGCTGGGAAGGTCAGATCAGCAGCATGCCTAGGGGATTGGCTGTTGTCATTAAAACCAAAGCCAGCTTTCATTCCTTGGTGATCCCAGATCCCAGGTGTGGTGGGCTGACCTTGAGCAGCCACCAAGTGAAGCCACTGTCACTCGCCCTCCTCAGCGAGCAGTGCCAGCACTGCTAAGCAGTAGCCAAACCACTGCTGTGTTTTCAACACCATTCCAGCTACAAATACAAACCACAGCACTGAGGGCTACTACGAGGAAAGTTTACTAACCCAACACACTGTGTTTTCTGAAAGTAAAAGAAAGTGGTTGAATTGTTTATCCTGACACTTTAAACGGCTTTTGCCATTTAAATGCCATTTTGCATTCAAGCAGTTTATTTGGAAACAAAAAAAAGAGGTTTGGCTGAGCTTTTTGTGCCCCTAGTGAAGAATATGTCTTCTTAAATGCAGGGAAAAGTGAGTTAGAACAGAATGTTCCTAACCCTTCACATTGTGCCTTTGGCACTCTCCAATTACAACATGTTAGCTGTGTAAATTGAATTTCTCCTTGAACTTTTCCAACCTAAATGATTGTATGATTCTATTAGGAAGTATCATAAGTTCGAAGCTGTGATACTTCAAAATATGAGGATGTCATACATGAAAACTTTGTTTTAGGAATATGCAGTTGAAAGATCTGATTTTTGGGATGACTGCACAGCAGCACAGCTGATTTTGTTTCAGTGACATAGCTTCGGTTTTACAAAGATAATATTCGAGATCAGAATTCAGTCATCTGCCTGCTGAGAAGAACCACGTGGCTATTTCTCCCTTATTGATTAAAGAATATTCCTAATGATCTTTGAAGAGCTGTTGTAATTTGACAGCAGGAAGTGATTCTGGCTTTTGAATATGTAGGAAATATTTTAAAGCAGGCTTTTAAGTGGTTTCCATGGCAACCACTCCTCTTTGGAGACGGACGCATGCTCTCAAGTATCCTGCAGGGTTCGGATCGGCCTTGCAATATTAGCGGCTCTTGTTTCCAGCACTGCCAGGTCATGCGCAGCTCCTCACTGCCCAACAGCCCTGGAGCGCAGAGGGAAGCTCTCTGCCCGCCAGGCTCTTTTCCAGACGAGCAAGGACACACCTCTTGGTGGTGAGCTGGCATAGGCATCCCGAGGGGTGGAGGAGCTGGCCCTGCTCACATTGGCTGCTCCATCCAGCAGCCCCGAGGAATGGGGGGTTTATTTCTCAGTTGTCTACTCTTCACCCCCTACCGCAAAACAATGCTTGTGACTTGTGCTTCCCCTTTAAAAGAGATAGCAAGCACAGCTCTTAGCTGAGCACAGCCCGCATTCTTTTCTGTTTTGTTTTACATCTCAAGTGTCTGGGGCATCACATAATTCCTCTTTCAAGCCCATATTCAGTATTTATGATCAATAGGAATGTAAAGCCATTAATGGTGGAGAATCCTGGAGGTGTCACTAATGTAAAGAAGAACCTCTCCTGCTCTCCTCCAAAGCTTTGCAGTTATGTATTTGTTCTATTTTGGATTAGCTTCCTGTGGACGTCTGGGATTTAAGGCAGCTTCAGCAGAACTGAGCTGAGAATCTTCAAGAAAACAAAGGCTGCTCAGGGGAAATGTGTTAAACAGTGATGCTGATGGAGGGCATTTTCCTGGTGTTTGTCATCAGCCCTGTGAGAGCCTCAGCGGATGTCCCAGCAGTGCTGGGGTCTCTGGGGACAGACGTGGAAAATAGGGTTGGTAAAGTGAGGTAATTGCTGACAAGCATCCTGTAAGAAATTCTGATACTTGTGTTCCTTTAGGCAAGCCTGAGGTGTAGGAGTAGCTTCTTGCTTGGCCATGCTTTTCTTCCTGGAACGCTCCAGAGAAAGGCTTTTCTAGAACTGACACAGAAAAAGAGAGTGCTTTTTGAAAGCAGTTGCTACATTGTATTCATGGGTTTGAAGGCAGAAATCAGCAGAAATTCCTCAAAATAGAAATCATGCAGAAGACAAGTTATGCATGACCCAGTCTGTGGCATTATTGTACTTACTAGCAGTTTTTATTTCCTTTTGCTGCTTACTCATCTTTACTCACCAGTTGTTAATCCAACCACTGCTTGCTGTTATGGAAAGGGTTACTACTTCATCCTAAGAGCAAATAAGAATAGGATAATAAGCATTCAGTGTTGTAAATCCATGCCACTTCTGTAAGACCAAAACTGAAGCAATATTCAAACTAAATTACATGTTTGTATAAAACCAAAAAAAACCAGGGCCCACATGCAAAATGAAATCCTGAAGGATCATTTTGAAATGCAAACAATTTCATGAAATCTTGTGTTTACAAGTGAGCCTGGCAACTTGCAGGTCCTGACCCAAAGCGTATGGAAATTTTGGAGAATCCTCATGTTGACTTAGCACGGACTGCACGGGTCCACAGGAAGATGGATGCATTAAAAATCGTGTCCAGCATTGAATGGAAGCTTCAGCTGGGTGTAATCTTTGATTTTGACATGCCAGTGTCACGTAGAAATACCTTCTGTGTGTGATCTGTGCTGCTTTGCCATCTGCCTTCTGTACAGGCCCATTACAGGCACTGGGAATCTGGGCTGCTGTCATTCTGCACTTGCAGAATAGCTGCTGCTGTCACCTTTTTCCATTTCTGATTATTTCAAAACTCAACGTTTGTGCTGATTGAATGACACAAATTATATTGTCAGCATTTGAAGGAAAAGCTTGCTTAGTTCTCAGGGCAACTCAATATAGGGAGAGGGAAGAAGTAATTGCATTTATCTTCATTCACAGGGTGGAGGTGTGATGGCTACACTGTTAAGTGTCACACTGTGCTTAATCCAGTTGCACCTGAGCAGGATTAACTACCTAGGATGATATTTAGGAATGTTATTTGAATATTTTCAAAACCAAGCGGAGGGTAATTCAGAAGCCTGTTTTGAAAAGAATTGTTTTGAAAGAAATTATAGTAAGTATTGATGAAAACAGAAATTAAGGATAGCCTTAATTCTTGGCTTTACTGTGACAGGAGGTGGCAGAGCCTACCTGGTTTTTGTACCTATCTGAGGGAATGATGATTTTGAGCAGGTAGGCACATCCTGTTTCAGTCTGTCACCTACTGTATTCTAACCCTGGGCAAGCCTGGCCCAGCTGTAGTCCTGAATGAAAACACGTAAGGTTATTCCATCAGCTGGGAAAACCTCAGTAAATAGAAGTGTTCCCTCCCAGGTTCTCATGGGTCCTAACTCCATGTGCCTTCTGTCTCTGCTCCTGGACACTCTTGTGAGCTGTTCAGCCTCTCTGCCTTTCAGGTGAGTCATTTTGCACAGTTGCATCTGTGCATGATTGTTCCCTCTCTCTCATTTGGGGTTTCAGGTTACTCCCAGCCTGTATTTAAGTTCTCATCTTTTTCTACACCACTGTGAAATGACTGTTTTTCCAATGTGGCTTGATCCATGTATTGAAATAAGCAAAATCACGTTTTATGCTTGGTGCCACAAAGAAGAAAAGTTTTTCTTGTAGCACAGAACCAGCTGAAATGCTCCATGAGAGCACATCTAACTTTTATTGAATCTCCCTCCCCCTTCTGTGGCCCCATTCCTTCCTCCCTGTGATCAACATGCTCCAGCTATGGTTGGCCAGAGTCCTCCCTTGCACAGAGCACAGTGTGTTGCCAACACCACTGTTGTTTGAGGATTTGCAAGGTCTGTTTTTAAATGGCCTTGCCACAAACAAAACCATGTGTATGTGCTGCTTCTGTCTTAACAGCTGCTAACCCTAAATCACAGTGTGAACAGCCAGTGAGATGCTAGAGTGCATCTTTTCCAAAATGCTGCTTTACATCTGGGCCCAAACTGCAGAGCTGGAGTGGAGGATCCTTTCCATGTGCAGTGTCCATAAGCAGACTCTGGGCAGCTGAGGAGGAGGCCCAGCTGTTCTGCAGAATACCTCTGCAGGGACTGAAAAGCAGCCAAGGCCAGCTGGTAGGGTCAGCATTAATACCCTGTGAAAGGTGAGTGGAGTGGGCTGTTGTTCCTGCAAGATTTGTACCTCCTCTTCTCCACAGGCACCTTGTCCCTTTTTGCTTGGCCTCCACTTCCCACAGCGGTCATGATGTACCTGTTTCAGAGTTCAGCATATTCTGAATTCTGCATGAGCCTTTGAAAAGCAGCACTTTTAGATTGTCTTTTAACTCACGTGTTTTAAATGGTTATTAAACATTGCTTATCACATGCTGACCACATAGGAACACTTGACCTTTGCATGAGCTACATTCAAAATGTTTGATAAAGCCATGTAAAATATTCTCCTTTCTAAAAGATCTGACTATGAGCAACTGAAAGGAGATGAACAGGACTCCATCTGGCATGACTTGCACAGTAAAATGTCACTTAATGCAGACAGTTCATTACCTTCCATTTTACATTTTCTTTCAATGAAGCTTTGATGCTGTAAGGCTGGGATAAAGCAAAGGCACAGTGCCCAGTACAACACAGTGTACAGCAGCAGCTGCAAATTTGATTTGTTTGCCTCATAGGGCAGATAATGCACTTAAGTAATTGTGTAGCACAGCAAAGTCAAATTTCACAGACCTCAGTCTGTGACAGTCAGAAATGAGTGAGCTGGCAGATGGCCCAGCTCCCTGCTGGGCACCTTCCCAACATGTATGAATGGGGGAGGTGGGTATCACAGGTGGACAATCCAGCTGGACAATCCAGACAGGACACACCTTCAGCCTCTTTGGAGTCAAACACAGTTAGCTGTGATGCATCTGACACCTTTAGGTCTGTGCATATATCTCCATAATAACATGGAACAGGTTCAAGTGAATATAACAGCCAATGAATGAAGGCACAAGCAGCTTTAACATTTAACAAATGTTCACAATGTTATTTCCAATATATTAAGACTCATCCATATACCTGAATTCAAGTTCTGGATTACTCTCTGACAAATCTAAACGGGCATATTCCAGAAAGATAGGGTTAGTAAGATGTAGGAAACATAACCTCCAGCAATGTTTGATGATGATGATTTGTAACCTGGTGTTTTGATTTATACCTTGATAAGGTTTAGTTGCCTGACACCAAGAAAACCTGTCTGTCATGCTGTGCAGGTGTTGGTCTGGAATGAGTATATTGCTATGGAGATTTTGAGGTAAATAAATAAAGCCCATTTGGTTTTATTTGCAGCCTTGCTGCACGAAGAGGTGGCCTTTTGATTGTGTGTCTCTTGGGTGCTAAAGGAAAAGGATTGTTTAGGACATTGTGGTGAGAGGACCTTCCTCCTTGTATCTTCTTTTTAGTAACTGGGGCCTCTCATAGAACCAGGCTGTGCTGGTTTTGGCTGGGGTAGAGTTATTTTTCTTCACAGTATCTGGCATGGGCTGTGTTTTGGATTTGTGCTGGAAATAGTGTTTGTAACACAGGGATGTTTTTGTTATTGCTGGGCAGGGCTTACACAGAGCCAAGGCCTTTTCTGTCTCTCACCCCACCCCAGCAGCGAGGGGGCTGGGGGTGCACAAGGAGCTGGGAGGGGACACAGCTGGGACAGGGGATTCCAGCTGACCCAAGGGATATCCCATAACACATGGAGTCATGCCCAGCATGTAAATGTGAGGGAAAAAGGAAGAAGGGAAGGACATTTAGAGTGATAGCGTTTGTCTTCCCAAGTCACCCGCTCTCCCTCAGGCGGCTGAGCACCTGCCCATTGGAAGCAGTGACTGAATTCCTAGTTTCCCTTTGCTTGTGTGTGGAGCTTTTGCTTTACCTATTCAGCTGTCTTTATCTTAACCCATGACTTTTCTCACTTTTACTCTTCTGATTCTTTCCCCTTTTTACCAGGGAAGAGGAATGAGCAAGTGGCTTTGTGGGACTGAAGTGCTGGCTGGCCTTAAACCATGACATGGAATTACAAATGCAGGACCACAGTGGCTTTACAACACCTGCCTTCCTACCAAAATGCTCACACACATCTTGGGAAACAGCAAAAGCTGGGGATGAGAAGGCAGGTGAGCTGCAAAGGTATTCTAATGCCCTTTCCCCAAATCATTGCATGGACAACAATCTGTCTCCCCACAGAGCTATTCCCTTGTGCCTGTGTTTGGGCAGGGCAGTCATCACCTGCTCCATTGGAAATGCAATATATCCGTAAATGCATTGCTCACTGACAAAATCACTTTTGTGTCTTGCTGCTCATCATCAGGTCCAGCTCTGAAATCAGCAGTCCTTCTGAGACCTGTGTCTGCTCATCTGCCTCCCTCATTCCCAGAGAGCATCCAAAGGGCACATTAAATATAACCTTGGACTCTGGTACAGAAATAAATCACGAAACATGACCCCCATGTCAGTCAAAGAAGAAGCACTGCAATTCCTACTGCACTGATTTGTATTAGAGAGTATTTTCCTTTCATTGAAAAGACTCTGTGAATGCCAGCTCCATGAAGAAGAAGAGCACAAAGCACGAGTACCAGCCAAGTCCTGCTGAGGCTTTGCAGCCTGTGGCTGACAGATGAGGTCTTTGCTGTTGTGTCCTGTGTCTGGCCAGGGCTGTGTTTTCCCCCATCAGCAGCTCTCATGGGGATCATCTGTACAGTGTCACAGGAGCCAACAGTTGGAAAACACACCTTAAATTCCCTGCTTCAGTTTGGTCTCTGAGGGAAACCCGCGGGGTGATGCCTGCAGGCAGGAGTAGGCATCTGGGTTCCCAGGACATCCCACTCTCAGCAAACTCTGCCACGGCAAAACCTGCACACCAGGTCTCCATTTGTGCATGGGGAAAAGTTCTAGCAGAAATGGGAATTTTTCAACTCTTTAACTGGGAAAAGGACCAAGACGGTAACAGTAAGTTGATTTAAGTATCTCAGCGTAATTGCCAGGTAAGAACTGCCTTCAGCACTGTAAGACTTGATCTGCCTTGCTGAAGGAATGGAAGGGTGCTTTCCTGCAGTGTCTCCCCAGCGCCTCAGAGCAAACTTTCTCGGTAGCTTGTTAACGTGAGCCAAAAAGCAGCATCTTTCCTCCTCAGAGACCAGGATGTATGCATTTGTACTTATTTCCCTTAATGCTGTCCAGCAAAAGTACCTGTAGTGTACTCGCGCCATGTGACCACTGTGAAACCTGTGCCTCAAGGCGCTTCATTCCTTTCCCCTCCTATCTCGGCCTTGGGAGTTTTTCCTGCCCGGAGGGGGCGATGATACAGCGCCGGCTGTGATTTAACACATCGCGCTGGGTGCTGGAACGAGCTCCCCGCGTCAGTTCTCCGCAGCAGCGCGAGTTCAGCACGATCCAGAGGGCGTGGATCACCGGGATNCTGCGGCACCGACCTGTCCCGTGCCTGCTCCCGGCCCCTGTGCTGGGATTCGCAGCACCCTGCAGCTCGGAAATCTGGAATCTTTCGGGTTTAGGATCATCGAGTCCAACCGCTAGCCCAGCACTGGCGAGCCTACCACTAGACCGTGTCCCCAAGTGCCACAGCTAAGCTACAAAAGCAAATGGGTTTTATATGTGTTATAAATGCCACCACTCCACCACTTCCCTGGGCAGCCTGTTCCAATGCTTGACAACCCTTTCAGTGAACACATTTTTCCTAGTTATCCAATCTCAACCTCCCCTGGCTCATCTTGAGGCTATTTCCTCTTGTCCTGTCGTTTATTACCTGGGAGAACAGACCAACCCCTATCTGACTGCAATCTCTTCTCAGGAAGTTTTACTTTAAGGGATCCCCTGAGCCTCCTCTTCTCCAGAATAAAGCCCCTCATCTCCCTAACCAGAATTCTGCTCCAGACTCTTCCCAAGCTCTGTTTCCCTTCTCTGGATTCACCCCAACACCTCAATGTCCTTCTTGTAGTGAGGGATCCAGAACTGAACACAGGATTTGGGGCACGACCTCACCAGAGCCAAGCACAGAGGGACAGTCACAGCCCTGGTCCTGCTGCCCACACTATTGCTGATCCAGGCCAGGATGCCATTGTCCTTCTTGGTCACCTGGGCATTCACAGTTCTGCGGGTGTGGCATCAGCAATGCTGTGTAAAGGGGAAGGTTTATTAGGCTTTGGTACTTCTCTAAAAAAATTTGGCTTTACCAGAGGCTGTAAGAAGCAGAGGTGTTCCACTGTCCTGCCAGACTGACCCCTGAGGGAGATGTCTGCTGACTGGAGACAGAAGAAGTGAAGGTAAGGTGTGAAATGTGGTTTTATATCCACCATGTCAGACAAAATAATTTCCTATGGTCGGAACAGGTTATGAAATACAAATTCACCTGCACTAGAACTGGATTTAAAAGGTATCTGTAAAGATAATAACTAAGGTCTAAAGAAGTTCTCACTTTAATTACTAAGGTTTATTTCATTTCTATTTCTAGCTGAAAGGCTTTGTGGGAAAAGGAACTGTTTGTCTCCATATGAAGGGTTGTAACCCCCACCTAGGAATGATGTGATTTCCTACTTTAGAAGCCAGGATGTTTTATATAGCTCTCTGTAAATATTTGGAAACATAGAGGAAGCAAAATCTGCCTTCCCCTCTAGCTTTGTCCATTTCCATTAAACTGATTAACTGTTTTGAGATCTTGTCTATACCACCCAAAATTACTGGCCTTTGCAAACAGTTTCCTCAACATGAAGAGGTTCGGTAGTGCCCTTTGCTAATAATCATGATGTAAGGTAAGGACTATGGAAATACCAGAAACTTCCCTGTTCTCAGCTTCCCTAAATCAAATCAGTCCCAAGGATCTTTATAGAGGTTATAAGAAAGGAGAAGTCACTCCCCTTATCACACACTGCAGACAAAGAGAAGGGCACCTTTAAAGCCAGGGAGAACTAAGAGTGTACAGCTCAATCAACACTTCAGGGTATGACTGTTTGTTCTTTTTTAAAAAAAGAGGCATGAAAGTCTTGTCCAGTCTTGTCCTTTCAGGTTTCCAGTCTGAACAAAATGGATTTCTATTAATTCTCTTTAAATGATCACGCTTTGAATTAGACTTTCTTATTGCTACACGTGTCAAAGATATTTTTAAATGTTCTTAAGAAATGTAAACTCATGGTATCTTTTTTTTTAACCACCAGTGAAAACGTTCAGGTCCTACTAAAAGAGACCCTTTTCTAGAAACCAATTTTCTTTTTATCCACAGACCATACAAACTATTATCAAGTAATCAGCAGTAACTATGTTTTTTTAAAAATATATTTTTTAATCCACCAGAATAATAACAAGGAACTTTTTCCTTAAATCTGACGGTAGTGTTGTGCCTGCCTTTTTTTGGAAGCTCTATGCAGTCAATTTATTTAAACATGTTTAACTTCTGGATAGAAATTATTTTTAAGAATCCAAGCAAGACTACTAATTTATTTTAATAAAAGGAAAACCCAAGAGACTGCGCTAGCTTTTGCTGCTTTCTGTAACTGAGATTCTTCTTTTATCTAATATTTATGAATATACTGCACAACAAAATCAGTATTCTTGTACAACTTACTTATGTACTCCATGTTTGAGGGAGGAATTATCATCATTTTATTTAGTATCTGAATAAAGAAAATTATCCTTTCCAGAAGTAAAAAAGTATCTTCCCTTTTATTTTAGTTGTCATAAAGCATACATAATACACACTATCCCCAAATTTCCCTTTGCTTTTACCTTACAAGCAAAGTAAAACACAAGCTCTTTGTTTTAAATCCTTCTCTCCCCTTCTCAGATAACTCCTACAACTGTTTTTGCACTTCCAGTTTAGCAAACCTTACAGGCAGGGATTTCTACAGAAATAACTTGCATGGCAAAAAAGCCAAGCCAGCTCTGTACCTCTGCACAGCCAGATCCAGATGGCCTGCTTCCATGGCAAATTCACTTCAGTTAACTTTATATTAAAATACTCTAATTTAGGAAAAAAAATTTAGTTTTCAACATATAACACTTTATTTTTGCCTACAACAAGCAGGTATTAAGGAATAGATTAGTCAAACCTGAATTTCATTGGGAGTAACATTAGTCAACAGCTCAGGTGTAATTTAGGCAAAAAAAAATCAGGGTCCAAGGACTTTGTCATGCAGTGTTCATCTCTGGTGAGGAAATGCTTTTCTATAGCACTTCTACAGCCTACTGAATGTTCTGCTTTTGATTCTGCTTCAAAATTACATTATTTAGCTCACCCTAAGTATTTCCAGCACTGTGTAAGTCCAGATGCAGGCAGCCCTATGCCTCATTGGCAACATTTTTTGTAGAGCTCTGGCTCACATGAGAACCTCCCTGCTGTCCTATTTCCTTGCATGGATATATAATTCTTCCTTTATGGGTCCTCATTAATTAAAAATACTTGGAATAGTTTGGATCCCACTGTAGCAAAACATCGTGGCATAACACATAAATTATGAAGAAAAAACTACTGCTAGCATGGATCGCTTCCCAGCATTCATAATAACAGGGAGCACACTGCATTCCCAGCCCCTCTCACCACCTCTTGTATTCCTCCCTTCCCTGGGAGTGGCCACTCCTGCCCTCTCCCCCAGAATCTCCATCCATTTCCTTCTGCTTCTGCTTTGGAGGGCACAGGCAGAGCCAAAATCCTAAGATTACTCTGGTTGAAAGAGCAGAAAGCTGTTTAGACAAAATAATGGTCTCTTAGTGTAAGTACAATTAAATGTGGCCTCTGTAGGGAATAGAGGCCAGATGTTATGTGCTGCCTCTTAATTTTTTACTTCTACAAATTAAACAGGGTAGGGGGACAGATAGTGCCCGTGCTCCATAATCCTCTTCTCTGTTAGGTTATGCTTCAGTTGATTGTTTGGATTTACCTCTTTTTGGGCTTTTTTTTTGTATTGTCTCTCCTCTTTTTTCTTTTTCCTAAGCAAAGGATTGATTATCAAAATTTTATTTATTTGTGTGCTTCTCAATTCCCTGTTTTGTTTTTTTTTTCCTGATGTTTGATAGAACAATCTGAAATTTATCCACAAAATTCATTCTGCGTTTTCCTGACACCGGGAAATCATGCATCTTTTTTTATACAAGCTTGTTTTAGCTCATTCTTATGCTATTCTGAAAGCTCTGACTCTCTTATAAGATATTATTTTGTAAAAGAGCCCTAGTGAGGTGGTTGAGCATTTTCTTTATCAGTTATTTCCCACCAAATTTGCCCATGGTGCAGCTTAAAGTTTCCCTTCCTCTCCTGCCAACTCAGCTATAGTCAATCATGCAATTTAGTCTGATGATAATTTATTCCACTTAATCATGCATGAGATGTAAAAATCCCAGAGGAGGAGTTTGGGCAACTGGAAATTAGGAGGGGGAAAAAATCCCAAACCAAACATTCCCACCTTTTTTCCTTGCAAACTCAGCATATCCTATGCTGAAATTACTGAGACACCATGGTGCCCTGCTTTTTTCACAGTCTCTTGGTGCTGGAATCACACTTTAAATCATTCTCCAAAAGCATGACTTAGTTAACACTTCATTATGCAAGGAGATTTCCACTATGCTGTAGTTAGCAAAAAAATCTCACTTTCCTCATGCATTTTATCCAGCACCCACTTCAAATTAAGAAAATCGACTTTAAAAGTTTTTGTCTAAAAGGCATATGCCTGAATATCTATTTACCCAATCATCACTTTTACTAGGTCCATATGTTAAAAATATGAAAGATCAGATACCACAGCTAAATTAAGATATTTCTGTGATTTTTTTTTTCCTTTCAAGGAATAAGTATTTCACTGTACAGCATTATTTGAAGAGTAGCATGTTTCATCTCAAGGATCAGGAATGGCTTGCAGTATAATTTTACAATGTGGTTTGTTAAATTAATTTAGTAAGTGGAGAACATGATTATTTGCTCACATAAGTGTTTTCAAATTGTGCTTTTCATACTACCAGCCATCTGAAGTGTCATAGGAACTGGTGCATATGTGGTCCCAGGGCCAAATCATCCCTTTTACAGCTTATATTAAGATGGTGGGAGCCTCCAAAATGTTTGAGGGAAGCAAGGGGTGTAGGAAATCTGGCAGCCATGATTTTAGTGGAAAATTCTTTTTCAAAAAGCAGCAAATAGACTTACCACTAGAATAATACTATACCCAGTCCCCAACAACAGTCACATTTCTGTAATGCTGGAATTCAAGCCTTTAAAAACATATAGATACTTACAGTTATCTTTTACAGCTGAATCCCAAACCCTTTATTCAGGTTTTGCTCCTTTCTTTAAGCAAGATTCCAGTTTGCAATATTTATTAAATTCAAACAGTGAGGTTACATGCTAACATCTGATAATGCTTATTTTAATTCTGTATACTTTTAAGACAAAGATTTAAGTTGAAAAAGAGAGATCCTTCTGAAATGGATAAATACCCTTGCCATTCTACTGGAAGTGTAGTAAAAATACAAGAGGGGGAAAAAAACACCCATGACATTGTCATCAAAACCAGTCCAGCTGCACTACCAGAACATGTAAACCTTTATTTCTGCACTTAGGCCTTCTTTTTTGGGTATTTTTCAGTGAAATACAATGATCTAACTAAAGAGACCCCAGCATATTTCAACATGCATGAGCTTATGCAGAAAGGCTTCTCAACCCTAGGCTCAGGTCTGAATAATGGGATATCCTGACAAAGAAATCACAGAAATACTTTACAGGAAGTGCCATCAAGAAGTCATCTAGTTCACTTCCCTGCTATAAATATTTTTAAATCCATCTGTGTAGAATGTTGTATGAAAAGTGCAGTGAATGTTCTAGAAAATCCCTGCTACTCTCATAGCATTTATTTTCCATTATGCTAAAATCACGTGGATATTTTTCCTCTGATGTGACTGGGTATTAGGAAATATTTGTAAATCTCTTTTTTTTTTTTAATAACTATCAATATTCAAAATGAGACAATTTTTAGCAAGAGCTTGAAGCACCTCTCATTATAAAATATCACATTATACTTTATAAACTGCCTGTGCGCATAGAGAGAAACAACTAAAAGGTAGCCTTCAGTCTGTATTTCTTTAGAAAAACAACTTTAGCCTACATTAAATGAGGACATTAATTGATTCCATCTTTAAATCCTCATGACAATGCAGATCTGCTTTGAAAACAGAAATCCCTTCCAAGAAAAAAATGCATATCCTGGTACATACGTGTCACACAAATTGAAAAGAAAGACTGCCAGAAATGAGACAGTAAGGATTAAGTTTAAGTTAGGTTCACTTCCTATGACTAAGTTAAAATGGCAAGTAGCCTTCCTGTCGAGTGAAAACTCAGATGGACAGTGCCCTGAGGAAAGTGGTCTAGGCTGGCCTGTTCAACTCTGGTTTCTGTACAGAACATCGAGCAATTTAGGCTGGAAAGTTCATTCAGGTTGCTCAGGGTTTTATGCATTCAAGTTTTTTTAAATTTCCAAGGTTGTGGACTCCACACCCTGTCTGTCAACGTGCAGCAGCAACACCCAACTCCATCCCTGCAGAGCCACAAAACTTCTGTTTCTACTGCTCAGCCCATCCCCACTTCCAGCCCCACACATTTCCTTTTCACATTTGAACCGAGTTAGGAGTTTCCTGTTCAACCAGTCTGGCTGCCTGCTGTGTACACCCATTTCCCTGCAGTTCTGGGTGGATGGTCCTTGTGCTTTCAGGAGGCTGGCATCCAAGACTGACCAGTCTCTGTGGCCCTTTGCCCTTCAGAGCACCCTCCCATGAATCACAGAATCACAGAGTGATTTGGGTTGGAAGGGCCCTTAGAAATCATCTCATTCCAACCCCCGTGCCATGGGCAGGGACACCTCCCACTAGACAAGGCAGCTCAAAGCCCCATCCAGCCTAGCCCTGAACACTTCCAGGGATGAGGCATCCACAGCTTTTTATGAGATCCTGGCTGCTGGCTGCCTGAACAAGCTGAAGCTCAGAGATTTTAGTCTGCTGCTTGTACTCTCTGCTTCTGATACTACTAGCTCCCTTCACTTTTGAGAAAAAAAGAATATATTAAAGGAAGAGCCAGTAAAGCACAAATCATTCCAAAACCACTCAATTTTAAAAATTTTTAAAACAGCTGCTGCATGGTATTATACCCTGTTTTTATCAGACCGTAAAGGTGGCATAAGCTCACTCCTTTTTTCTCCAGGTATCAGTTTCCTTCGAGGAGAGAAAAAGGTGATGAAACAGCTGCCACATTATGTCTGTGGCTGTGATACAGGTGCTTGTGACCTGGGAAAGGTGAAAGAGAAAAAAGTGGCCAGTCAGATTCTCCATTCTTGTGTCTCTGTGCTCGAGACAACATTATAGGTATGTAATTTATGTCTGAACCTTTTTAGGCTGCCTTTGAATTTCTAATACCCTGAGATCTGTCAAGAGATGTGCTGGCCATTCCTTGTGTTGTGACACTCCCCAACCAGCTTTCTCCATGGAATTTCAGTGGGAGTACAGCAGATCTGCTTCCATCTTCCAAATGGAGTGTCCCAAAAGTTATCATCTGCTTTCTATCCTATGATATGCCACAACATAATTCCAACTGCTTGCTCTTTTTTAACCCCTTCTCTCTCTCTACATATGATATAGAGCTCGTTTTCCTCCTTGCCTCACTGTGGGTTTGTGTGTTGTCCAGCTCTCAGGGTACCTCTAGAGAGGAAAGTTTCTAGAGGGAAGATCTCAAATATAAAATGTTTTCATTCTCAAATTTCTCTAAAAATAAGTGTGCCTTCCTTCACCATTGAAGGATTTTTTAAAAGTTCTCCGTATGCATAAATCTATACATCTCAGGATTTGAGGTTGTGTATTTTATTTTAAACAAAAGAAGAAGGCAATTCTAAAAATTATCCAAATGCTGAAATTTGCAGTGAAAAAAATGGCATTTTATCAAATACAACCAATTTGGGACTTCCCTAAGTGACCAGCAAAGCATTTAAAACGCACTCGCTATTTGAGCTATTTCCATAAACTTTGACCACGTGCTAGAGAAGCCTTGCAGTTGTGGTTCCGAGGCACAGCACAGCAGTTTGAATTCCTTCTTGGGCAGTTCTTCTGAGGGTCAGTCTGCAGTAGTTCCCCCATTGCTGGTGGCTCCCGAGGGCACTGAAGCAATCCTGGTGTGGATAGCTTGACCACATGGCACCAGCACTGCTGCAGCTCAGAGCTACGGGCACTTGCAGTAAAGCTGAGCTCTGCTTCCTGTGATAAAAGCAACATGCCCGGGAGGAAAGGTCACAGAAGGACTTCAGAAACTTCTGTGAGGAGAATGGTTTCACAGAAGGAAAGGAGTGGTTTAACAGAATATACTGAGTTGGAAGGCTCCCACAAGGATCATGGAGTTGAGCTCTTAAATGAATGTCCCATACAGGGATCAAACCCACAACCTTGGCAGTATTAGCACCAGGCTCTGACCAGCTGAGCTCATCTCAGGGTTTTCGTTTCTAAATTTGAACTCAGTAATATTCTTCCTTACATTGTGGGTTTTCCATAAGGATCTTCTGGTTTGCTGAAGGAATAACCAGGCTTGAGAGGGAATGGCTGAAGGTGGTATAGCAACATGTCAACCCCCTTTTTTCCACATTATAAATTCAGCTGCCTTGGAGGAAACCACCTCATGACTTGGAGTACTTTTGGATAAACATTAATAATAACAAATTCTAATTGGTCGTTATTGCTTGAACAGAAAAGATCAGATTTCATTTTCACCAGGAGGAAATGAAAATGTCATGTACTGTAATATGACAGGCATGGAATTTACAGTAGTGATACGTACTTGTAATTACCTTTATATGTGTAAATGCACACAAAGCAGAACATCAGGGAGGCCATTTTACAACAGATTTAATCAAGAGAACATCTATGTCTCCTCATAAACTTACCTAACCAACTTTGAAAAAAGAATGGAGTTGATTAGACAGGTTAATGGGGTGATGTCTTTATAAATGACAGATGGCCATGTTAGAACAGAAAGTTGTTCACTCTCCATTTTTTATTTTGTTTTATGAGCCTATTTTACTTTTTTGTTTTGTTTTGTTTTACTTATGAAAGCATTGCTCATACATTTTTGATTAGCAGTGTTTCACTGGAAAAAAAAAGCAATTTCCAATGAAATGGAACTTTTAACTGGATGGATGTTGTCATTACACTTAAGTGGCAGTAATCAAAACTAAAATACAAAATGAATTTTTTGGAATTCCAGGTCTTTATAAACATCCTGACCTCCCCCCATTGGCCTGCAAATGGAGAAAAGTGCTTACAGATTTGCAAGCTCATAAGAACATAACAAAGAAATGGAAACATGCAGAAGAAAGGTAGCTTTCTTATGTATAGGGAACCCCTTAGTGGTGAATTTGCTAGAGTAATTAAAAATTAAAATCTTTAAAAAGCAAGAGTTAATTAAGAATAATATAAAAATTTATTTTAATGCAAAAGTAGCTATACTTTAAAAAAGTAATAATGTCTACCACGGGCACCTCAGAATGACTGAAGTGCAGGATGGGGAATAACCTAGACTGTTCATCTTCCCTCAGATGTACAAGGTGTCTGGAAGTGAATCACACAAACAGAGTTAACTGAAGGAGGATTCCCCAGGTTCCTACACAGAGGCCTCTGCCTGTGTGCTCTGGGATCCCTGGGCAGGCCCAAAGGGGAGGATGTGCAGTACCTGATGTTGCTGTTGAAAGCCCCTGAGGCAGCAGCAGCTCTTGGCTCTTTCCTGGGCAGCCCTTGGCAGTGGTCTGTGTGCCACCACTGGCATGTGCCATGGTTTGGGCAGCTCTGTCTAAAGGTTCCCAGTGCCTACTCGGCTGTTAGATAATCACAATCGTGCAATTATTTCTGCAGCATTCTCTCATCTCTCTTCTTCTCCCATATAAAAAAATGTCTATTCCTAAACAGACCAAGAATTAAGAAAACATCATATGCACTGCTAACCTTCTACTCTTTTCCTCCTTTGGCATTTTTCACTGACCTGAAGGGTACAGCTTCTTCATCTGATGCAGGTCATTGATTACAACAATCCTATTGAACATCTCTCTAGCCTTCCATACATGCATGTGAGAAAACCAAAGTCCTCCAGGCCTGTTTTCTCTTGAAAATTTCCCTGTGAATGTAGGATTTATGAGAACTACTAGAATAAGTTTTTAAAAAACTCTGGATCTTTGGGGCCTTTTTGCATCTATCAGGATTGTGGTACCAGAGCCAGAGTGAAACAACACTTAAGCACCTTTGTGAAACTCTGCAGTATATAGCAGTAATGAAGGGCAATTACAGATACTCAGACAGGATAATGTTGCTGCAGTGCATCGTAGTCTGGATCAGAATTCTTGCAATGTTTTCAAGTGCTAGGATACTGCTGGGGCTTTTTAATGAAAGTGCAATAACATATCGTGAGTTTAATTTCATTTATCTGGCCATATGTAAATCAATAGTTTCCACAACAGCGTCTAATCCTCATTAACAAAAATGGATCAGTTTATCCCTTAGGTAGGTGAGTAGGTGGCTGGCAGCTGCAGAGATAACAGTGGTCTTGCTTTTACCAATAACATTATGATCAACAGTTTGGAGTGACCATTTGACATCATATTTAAATCACCACACAAGTCCATCAGCTCATCCCACAATTCACCTCTTATCAACACAAGGAAGATGAATTTCACACAGAGTGTTCATGGAGGTAACAGCTGGGACTGGCTTCGTGTTCCTTGTTAGTACTTCCACAGATTAATTTGCTGTAACATCAATAGCACATCTTATCAATGTATTGCCATCTGGTCAAGTGTTACCAAACCAAGATGGACATAACGCTATGGAGATTGTTTAGCTCTACCTTTGCTCAATTAATTCCTTAATTCTATCTCCTCATTTCACCTTTATTCTGTGTCCTAATATCAGGGTCCCTGCTGCCAGATTGCAGAATTTCTTCAGATCTCCTGTTTCCCCAGAGTTAGCTAGATGTTCACAGCACTTTGAGGTGGAAGTACTTTTTTTTTTTTGTTTTCAGTTGGTGCTAACTGGAGTAATCGGTTCAGTGGCGAATCGCTGGTTTCATAAATCTAGTGGGGATAGGATACAGGGGATAATACAGAAAGGATTATGTGAAAGATTTGTATCTTCAGGAAATACTGGCTTCCACAGTGCCTGACACTTAACAATAAGCTACTGTCTTACAGCACCTGGCTGCTTTGCAAAGTAGTCAGTTTTAGTGCCTTGATATGCAAAATACCACAGCTAATCCAGTCAGACAATCCTTGATCACTTTGTGGCTCCTCAAGTAGATAACTAAAAGAATGTTCCTTGGTGCATGACTTCTAATAATCCAATGAAAGACACTGCAGGTTGGTAAAACTGCAATCTTCTAAATATTTTATTCTTGTTTCCATTCTGTTCCTAAAGCAGGAATAGATTCATTACTGCTCTGTATGGACTGTCTCCCTGTACATTTCCTTGCCATTGATTCCTGTTTCCCTAAGACAGGCTCTTCATCCCTTTCCTTTCACTTTCTGCTGTTCCATCCTCTGTTTAATTCACCTCATTATTTTGATATTGTCCTTCTCCTTCCTTCCAAAACATGAAGAACACCTTCTCTTCCTTGACCTGCTCATCCTCCTACACAAAGCCCTATTAAATTTCCTCCCTCCAACAGAACCTCCTCCCTCTGAATCCTAGAAAAGCATCAATTCAGGAGGAGCTATATTGAAAAGAAAATGACATAGCAAAAAAAAATACGTGTGACAGATAAAAATATAAGGAATTAGATGTTATAAATAGAAAGGTTTCAGGTGAACCACAATTAATACAGCATCCAAAATGTACATAAGCTATTTAAAAAAAGAAAACCTAATACAGCACAAATTTTCAGACACCCCCTCCCCCTTATTTTCTTTCCTTTTTGTGTAACTACCAGCTGCTACATGGTCTCTGGGAAACAATGACTTAGCCAAAATCCTCAGGCTTGTCTTTTCTCTTCTGTTTTTGCTTCAGTGTTGTGATCCAGGGAAGTACTAAAAGCCAGAGGGAGATTATACAGCTCCTGTGTTCATTACATTCATTACTACCTCTAACTTTTGTAGTTCCAACTGTACAATAGAACTGAAAGATTGAAGCATCACAATGTGTACCAACTGTGAGCTGTTTTTATAATAATAATAGTAATAATTCAAGTTTTTGTTACTCACTCCTTGCTGTGATGTAGCACAGGCCCGCAACTGCATTTACTCTGCAGATCTTAATCCAGCCTCTGTGAGAAGCAATTTGTTGGGCATTTCAAAACATCCTCTGAGATCATACGAGAGTTTTATGCAGAAAACCTCTCATAATCCCTCTCAAAACTCTAACATGGAGCTATTTCTGGATCTTATGCTTCTTTTGGGCCAGGCTTGGCTGGAGAGTTTGAACAGTACATGAAAAACAACTGCAGTGCAAGCTGTATGTGATGAGGGAAGAGTTGGGAGCAGCTGCTTCCACAGGCTCATGGAATCCTTTTGGTGCAGCAGAGCAAGGCAGGTAAGCACAGGTGCAAAACACCTCCCTCCAGCACACTCTGCAAGTGTGCAGATATCTGATCTCATGAATTTAAACTGGGCTTTCAGTTTACAGGGGCCAAGTGAAGAAACGTGATTTGTAGTGTCTGCTGTTGGCTCATGCCAGGCACCTTTGTTTTGCCAAAAACCAGTGCAGGGTTTACTACCAAAGCAGAAAACAAAGCAAACGTGTCTTTCAGTGCTGCCAGAAGCTGGGTTCTTAAGAGGACTACAACAACAACAATCACATCTTTTGGTACAAATGTGTGAGTGGAAGAAAAAGGCTAACAAAATAAGGGTGCAGAATCAAAAGGAAAAGTAAGCACTGCTCATTAAGAGAAGTGCACAATGAGGTGTTTCATGAATGTATTCAGAATTTGCTGTGGTAGAAGTTCCTGAGATATTTCCTGATATAACTTGCATAGTGTAAGGAATTACACTGACATTTTGAAGACTCCTTCTAGGTTAAAAGAACCAAGGAAATGAGGTAAAGCAGCTTCTTCAGCTCAGTGCCTGCATAAATTCCTTAGAGAATGGAAATGTATTTTCCAATGCCACGTAGCTGTCATTAGACATTCATTTATTAATTCAGTGCTTTTAAGAACACTGATGGCAGCAATCTACCAATCATGAACACATGATGCAGACAAATAAAGAGTTATACTGATTACACTTGTAAAGAAAAATGAGAAAAAATCACCATATGCATTTTTTAAAGTACATTATAAAAATGTAAAATCCTACATTATAAAAATGCAGTGAAGTATATTTAAAAAATGAAATAATACCATCTAACACATATGGCAAAAACCTTCACACCTAATCAAAAAGAGAGCAAGCTTCCTCTTTAGGCAAGGCTGATCTTTGTTTTGGGATGACACTGCTCTCTTGAAGTACTATGCCCTCTGTAGAAACTGAGAGGACCTCTCATATTTAAGGTAAACAGTATTTAAAAGCAGCTTTTTAATTTGGATTCTAATATCTAGTCAAGGGTTTCCAAAGAAGCTCTAACTCACAGAATCAGAGAATCACTCAGGTTGGAAAAAACCCTTTAAGGTCATGGAGTCCAACCATTAACCCAGCACTGCCAAGTCCACCACTAAGTCACATCCACACGTCTTTTAAATACCTCTGGGGATGGTGACTCCATCATTTCCCTGGGCAGCCTCTTTCAATGCTTGACAACCCTTTGATCCTGATATCCAATCTAAACCTCCCTGGCACAACTTGAGGCCATGTCTTCTCATCCAGTGCTCAAGATTAAGAAGCATTTGGTCATAAAAATTATAAAATTATGTATTATTTATCTTCCCTCATTTTGCTTAGAGGCAGTGTATTTCATTGCTAAAATGTACTTAGTTTAAAACTTTTTCTGACATTGTTAGGTGTCATGAACTCCCCAGACCCCAACAAAACTGAACATCAATTTAGTTGCACTGTGAAAGCAGAAGGAAGCTATGCATTCTTATCCCATGTGAACTTAACTGGGGCTTTTGCATAAAAGATCTGATCCCTGAGCACCATTCAGATTTATCTGCAGCAATTTAAAGGGTAATGACTCCAGCTGCTAAAAATTACTGTTACAACAGATGCAATGGAGCTGGCAGTGGGTCTGTTCCTCAGCTGCTGTACTTCACTCCCCCACCATCTATTAATGCTCACTGAAAAGACCCCCAGGGCTTCTCTCCCCCAGCTCCCTCAGGCTCTCCTCCCACACCAGATGCTTCAGTCTCTTCACCATCTCTGTGGCCTGCTCCAGGACCTGCTGCAGTGTACCCATGTGCCCTTTGTACTGGGGAGCCCAGAATGGGGGACACCATCCCCAGGAGAGTCTGGTCAGTGCAGAATAGAGGGTTCAGAAGATCTGAATAAAGCTTCTAAACCAGCACCCACAGTAATATTTTAAAGGTTATTTAAAGAGAAAGTATAATTTTTCTTAAAATGGAGTTTGGAGACTGTAGTAGTACTTTCCATAAAATCTTATGGTGTTCATTCCCAAGCTGGTTTAAGTTCATTTTTAATCCACACTTTCTGATCTTTCTTTTGGGTTGTAAGGTTTACAGAAAACTTCTGTCATTTTTTATTCCCTTAGCTCAACACTTCCAGTTTGCTTGTGGGAGGCAGAACCAGCATTAGGCTTGTAACCACACTTGGGAAACTCAGGACGACAGGGTTTACTTCCAGTTCTCAGCTATCTTTAAAATAACTTTTATCTAATCTAATCTAGTCTGTTTCTCCAGATCTTTAGTGATGGGTTTTTGGCATGGTTGGTTGGACATAAACCCAGCCCAAATGGAGATCAACAGGTCAGCTGAAGAATTTAACACTGATTTTACCTGGTTGAAAAATCAAATTAAAACAATTGCCTATGGAACTCTAAACTGGCAGTCTGCTGAACTTTACTGGCCTTGACTAAAGCACATCCCCCCATGCCTTTAACAACCAAGGCCAGTCAGGGAGTATTTATTTATCTGTAAGGAAATACAGGAAGATCTGACAGGATTCAACGTGACAATGCTGCCTTCACTGGCAAGCTGGATTTGCTGGCTATTGGAGTATGCATTTTAGATGAAAACATCTGACATCCATTAAGCTGGATTTTTTGCAATTATTTTATTTTATTTATTTTGTTTCTAGTGTGGTGTTAAAGAAGAAAGCAGAAAAATATTAACAACAAATGTTACATTCTCTTTGGATAACTAGAGAGGCCACAAACAGAACTTGTACTCCAAGCCACTAGGTATGTAAAAAATTCCAAACATTATTTCATTTCTGCTTTTGCCTGGTGGTGAATAGCCTGATAGAAACAGGGAATACTTAAAAGCAGACAGATAAAACTGATATGTTTGTGTACTTATCCAGCTTAAAGGCTCAAATAAAAATCGTATCTTCCTTACAAGAGGGAAAGTAATACTTCAGCAATCTACAGGTGACTCAGAAAGACAGGGAAGCTCAAGCAGTAGATGTGAGGAATCCAAAACATGCATGAGAAATGCTGGCAGCAGCAAACCCTGAGATTAAAATTTCAAGATTACACAGTGTGTATGTAGCCACACAAGATCACTGTAGCTTCGTAGAGACTGACTGTGTCAACATTACAGTTCTAAACATTTCTCATTCTGAGGAAGAAACTGCAGATGTTTGCTGCTCAAATTCGAGATTACCATCTCTCCCTAATAATGTATATGTATGTATGTAACTAAGGAAAATGAGAAGAGAAAGGAAAAAGATAAAGCTTAGTCTTTTCTTAGGACTTGGAAATTCAAACAGGAGAGCAGCTATGAAATGTTCTAGTCTTGACATGCACTCTATAGATAAAAGTAACAATGTGAGAAAATTACGTAGGAAGGGAATGGAACAAGCATTATAATGGAATGTGTCTTGTCTTGAGTGCCTCGTATTTTTTGCCCCAAAACCATGGGAAATTTGATACCTACACACACTAAATATGGAACTCTCAAATCAGGCCACAGACAAGTTAAAATTTTATATGATGATGATAATAATATTAATATTAATAATCCAGGTGCTGCAATAGTTAATATTAAATAATTAGAGTCATATTTGGTATACTTATAAGGAACATTGCAGATCACTTCAGAAAAGCATTTTTAGAAAAATTGTGGTTTGAGTTTGTTTCTACCTTTTTTTGTGCATGTAAACACAGTCAGGGAGGTGTACATGCAAATGGTTCTGTCCCAAACATGGTGCAGTATCGAGTAAAAGGAGAAATTTGTATTTCCCATAAAAACGCCTGTTGTCCTCCTTGGAAATTCTCTAATGCCAGATTTCAAAACACAGAAATTTTAGCCAATTTAAAGATTCATTCCCTGTTCCTCCAAAGAGTTACATAAATGACAACTTTTTTATATCATAGAGGATGTGAAGCATTAAAATGTACGTATGCTTATATTTGTTTTCTCTATCTGTCTGTCTGCAGGTTATGTTCTCATTCCTGAGATGATCCTTCCTTTGGAAATCTTTGATGCTGCCATGTTGGCTGTGGTACTTAGTTAATAAACCTCAAACACTTGTCTGTGTGTTAAACAGCTGGTACAAGACCCTACAGCCTTTAGAAGCGTGTCTAATCCTCATTAACATAGGCAGTCTCCTTAAAAATGCAGAGTTGAAGACTCCTTGAAAGAAGAGCTCGGAGGAGCAGACCTTCCCACTTCTTTATTAACACATACTCAGATTGATATCAAGTAGATTAATTTAAAAGGTCAAACAAAAGAGACAGGATAGGATTGATGCCTATTTGCAGCTCACGTCACCCTAGCAGAGAGCACAGAAAGGGCAGCACTTCTCGTGCTTTACCCGAGTTGTACGCGGAGGTTCCGCCACCCACCCCAGGGCTCGGCGGGGGCTTCGGGGCGCCGCTTTTTGGCACCGCCGCCCCTTCGGGGGGACCTTTTGGGGCCGGGGAGCGGCTGTGACACCGGCTCCGAGAAACAGAAACAGCCGGCGCCGCCCTCACAGGCTTTTCACCTGAGGGAAGAGAGCGGGTTTTCCTTCCCTCATCCTGCTCCCTTTTCTCCTCAGCTCGTCACATCTGGGTGGCGTCTCTGATGACCCACATTTGTGCCCCCTGTTCCAGGGAGCAGCGCTTGCAGCAGGAGAGGAGCAGGAGGAGGAGGAAGAACGACAGCGCGCCCGCCCATGCTGGAGGTTTGGGTGTGGAAGCGGGATCGTTCTGGCGGCGGCAGGAGCTGGAGCATCCAAACCTTCTCTNCCAAAACCACCCTTCCCAAAAGAAAAATGCTCCAGGAAGGGCAGACATCAGTTATTGAACAGTTACAGAGCTCAGCCCTAGTGAGGCCACGTCTGGAGTGCTGTCGCCAGTTCCGGGCTCCTCAGTACACGACAGATAAGGAGCTACTGGAGGAGGTCCAGCGAAGGGACACAAAGGGGATGAGGAGTCTGGAGCATCTCTCTAATGAGGAGAGACTGTGGAAGCTGGGCCTGTTCTGGAGAAAACTGAAGGGGGTCTCATTAATGCACATAAATATCACAAAGGTGCGTGCGCAGAGGATGGTGCCAGACTCTTTTCATGGTGCCCAGCCACAGGAGCAGGAGTAATGGCCATAAGACAGAACACAAGAAGTTCCACCTCAGCATGAGGAAGAACTTTATACAGAGGGTGGCAGAGCCCTGGAACAGGCTGCCTAGGCACACCATAGACTCTCCCTCTCTGGAGACATTTCAAACCCACCTGGGCGCGTTCCTGTGTCACCGGCAGCAGGTGACCCTGCCTTGGGCGGGGGGGTTGGATCAGACGATCTCCAGAGGCCCCTNTGGCGTGGGGGGGTGGGTTGGATCAGATGATCTCCAGAGGCCCCTTCCCTACCAATTCAGTGATTCTGTGAACGCTGCAGTAGCGTGGGGCAAGTTATTGCGCGCAGCCTCGGGACCGGCCGGGCCCAGGCGGGCGCTGCATCCCCACAGGTGAGCAGAGTCCCCGAGGGGGCGCGGGGATGAGGGGGGCGAGAGGGCTGAGGGAGGGCGCGGCTCCCGCTCACCTGCGCTCACCTGCGCTCACCTGGGCGTGCGCAG
>VZRO01006795.1:118027-215344 GCA_013397915.1 Daphoenositta chrysoptera
AAAAAAAAAAAAAATTAAGAAAGAAAAAAAGCGGATTAAACCCCTGAAGCGGGGTCTCGGAGCGCGGCGGGACCGGGAGCACTTCCGCGGGGAGAGGCGTGAGCGCTCCCGGGGCGGCTCTCGCCGGGCGCGGGGCAGGGGCCGGGACGTGCGGGCTGTGGGCAGCGCCTGCCGGAGCGCGGGCTGAGGCGCACCTCGGGTTGTCCTTCAGGGCTGCGAATACCTGCCCGAGGGCAGCGCTGTGACAGACGCCTCCAGAGGAGAGAGAGCCGCGGTTCCGAGGGCGCGTCCTCCCCGCCTGCCTGGCAGCCTCCCCCGCCGGACGCCGCTCTCCTCGGGGGCCGGAGCCCAGGGGAAGGAAGCAGAGGGCCGCCGCTCACCTTCCCGGCTGACCGGGTCTTCCCGGAGCGGCGAGCGTGTGGAGCTGGCGCTGGAAGCCGCAGCCTGCGGTGAACTGGCCATGGCGAGTGAAGGCAAACAAGTTGTTCAGCCAACAGGTGATGATGGAGGAGGAGGAGCGGGAAAAGAAGGAAATGCTGCCGAAGGGGGAAGTGTGCTGCAGCCTTTGAATCCAGGAGTCCCCATCCGAGGCATCAAGATGAAATTCGCTGTGCTGACAGGGCTGGTGGAAGTTGGTGAAGTGTCCAACAGAGACATAGTTGACACTGTGTTTAATCTGGTAAGTTGATTGCCTGAATGAGGGGAGAGAACAGCATGGCTGTGCAGAAGGATCTGCAGGTTTTTGATGTTATTTTTCTGTTAATAATTTTTTACATGATTATACTTTCACCATGGTGGATTTCAGCCATGTTCTTTTTACTTATTACAAAAGCTGAAAAAAAAAGCATATGATCCTCTTTATATACACACTTACACTTGAAACAACTCTAAGCATCCTTCTCCTTTGTTTTCCTCAGAGAAATTGTTGCTTTATTTAGAACTGAGAAGCGTATTGTTTTGTTTAAACATTTAACAGGTGTACTCAACAAGAAAGTTAAATGTTAATTTAGTAACTCAAACTGTCATCAAAACACACACGTTGTTTTAAGTCAAAACAGTTTTTCCCGTGAAGATGTTTACATCCCTTTTTGCTTCCTGTTGGCTTTGGAAGTAGGCAGAACTTTCATGTTCCACGTGCAGGGGGTGAGAGTGTCAGGGAGCAATTCAAACATGTTACATAGTCTGCTTTTTGGGAAGAGTAAAATATGGTTTCAGTGTCCTTTTTTAATTAATGAATTAGGGACTCAGCTGGTATTTTTGACTGCTGTGTGGATGTATCTAATATTTCATAACAGATCTCACTAAATATTGAGGATACAACTTTTCCTTGTTGAAGCTACAAATATAATATGTACCATTGAACTTTTTGGGCCAATTGCTTTGAATTGCATAATTTAAAGCAATTAGACTAGTTAATAATGTTTCCTTGATGCAGGAGACCAAACATGAGGAGAAAAACTCTCACACTTACAAAGATACTCTGCTATTACCAGAGGTCTTAAAACATCTCTAAAAACAATTATCGTCCCTCCTTCTTTCTTTGAGTGAGCTCTGGCTGTAAAACAATGTGGTTTCTGACAAACCAGGAAGTGAGAGCTTTTAATAATATAAGGTCAGTAACAGGGAAAGTTGAGGCAGAAGTCATACTGGTTTTTTTATGCTGTTTGCATTTCAGTTATTTTGTTGTTGGTATTCTTTGCTACATGCAAGTTTTAATGGTCACTAAGTATTTGTGTGCAGTGTCTGTTTCATGTTTGTTGGTGTTATCTTCCTGGGTTATGATAAATATTTATTTTGGAATATTTTCATGTTAACAGTGTAGTGCCCTAGATTGTTTGGATGAAAGTCTCAATAGAGAGGAATGGCAGTAGTGACAAAAATGAAGTGCAGATCAGAGGTTTCATGGATGCCTCAAGTATGAGGAAGTGATTTAAGTTACTTGGAGTCCACTTGACAATTGTCCTGGACAAAGCCCTGTGCTCACATATATGGACATGAGGTTCAAAAAGAAATTCTGGTGAATAATTTAGTATTTAGGACACTTGGGTGAGGGGAGATTGTTCATGAGCGTGTAAAATTTTACTCTATTTCTAGTATGGTCTTTTGAGTGGTGTGCTGGAGGTGTATTTTATGGCAGCAGTGGAAAGAGATTCAGCAGAATAATCAAAAATGTAAAAGCTCCTTGATTTGTGTTCTGCTTCATTTTGGACAAGAGAGGATCAAAAACTTCAGCATGATTTAAAGTATCCTTGATTTTAGATTTAAGAGTTCTGGAGAACTTAACCTGTGAACTGCGTTTTCCTGGATCTTCATTTCCCAGATAGACAGGGGAGAGTTTCTGGCCTTGTAAATTTCTGAAACTGTGTTCTCACTTTTTCTGCAAGTGAAACAGCATCCCTGACCTCTCTGAGAAGATTCCTCAACCATTTCAGCACACCTGCCTACATGTGGGAGGCTAAAGGTCATGCTCATGCCCCACATTATTTTATCAGCTGATGGGTGTCATGACACGACCACAAGTTTGGTAGTAAGGACACTTTCCCTGGATATATGAGAACAAAATCAAAATTTTGGGGCAATATCAAAAATAGTAGGCCTCTTGCTCTCTCTGAGTCCCAGGAAAATATCAGCTAGCTGGCAAATCAGCTATTTTGGAAGATGTCTCAAGGTCACGTGGTTTTGTTAAAACTGAAATGCATGAAAAAATCAAACCAGCCAACAAACTTGTAGTTACAGAAAGCCATTATTTTCTAGATTTTATTTTTAAGATAAAAACTGTGAAGCTGACTTTTTAATGTAGCTTTTTTGGGATATGAGGGATATGGAGTCTCCCTACAAAGCAATGCTCATTCATCTGTCATGGAGTTCTGCCTCTGTTCATTTGTTACCTGTGACTATTTTGTCAATTACTACCTCTGAAATCACACTGACCAGAATTTAAGGCGTGTCAAGTGCTGCTTTGCAATGGTGTACTCATTTTTCTCTGTGTGGGTGTACAGCAAATCTGTAACTTTTATCTGAAAAGGCGACTCCCAGCTCTGGCTTCTCTGGTAGTTTGTTTCCCAATCGCTTTCGGAGCGCGTTTCCTGGGGTGTGTGCAGGTTCAGCCAGGGGTATGACAATCACACCGTAATCTGTTGTTGCTGGATGGTGTTGAGCCCGGTGTATCCCCTCCAGTTTGGTTTCATTCTGTGAGGTGATTCACAGCTGCAGTACCTCAGGGGTGGGAGCAGAGATCTGCTAGCCTGCTTCTTGTGCTTTAGAAAGAGGACACCTGTGCTGTCTGGGGTGGTTTTGATCACTAAATTGAGGCATCTTCAGACCAGAGTGCACGGAGGGCTGGGCAAATCTGGGTAGAAAGGTGGTTTAGCATGTTTATTCTTTATGGCATAACCATCCTCAAACGTGAAGAGATTATTTTTTAAGCAGGGATATTAGGTGCTCATGTTGCTCTTAGTTATGCCCTTCCAGCTTGCTGTACCATATGGAGGTTATCAAGAGAAGCCCAAAACGCTGTCTTGATGTTTCTCATCTTTAAGTATTTAAGAGATGGTACCATTCTATATGTGAAAGACTCAGGAGGTCAAAAATCTCGAGTGCACACTGACTGACCTGCTGCTTACTAAAGAAATTTAAGCCTCTATAGTTCTGATTACTCGAGCAAATGAGTTGTTCACTTCAGCAGTGTTGGATCTTGGAGAGTCACCTCTAACATTTTCTCTGTCCAGCAGCATAACCAAGTGCTTAGTGAGCTCACTTCTAGCATCAAAACTCTACTAGTCTGATTTTATTGTCTTTGGAAATTCCACTCCTAGAAGTATACAAGTTGATCTGCTTTTGTTTTGGTCAGTTTTCTCAATGAACACAGTTTTCCAGCCCACATTGAATATGGCTTTGTGTATTTCAGCACCTCTTAAAAGTGAAGAGGGGAATAGGGACTTTCAAGAAGCTGATTATTCTGTGAAAAACTTTGAAAGCACGTTCTTGTTCAAGTATTAGTCTATTCTGTTACTTTTTTTGACAGACTAAGCTAAACTATGGATATATATTCCTCATGCATTGTGAATTTTATTTTTAATTGACTTCAGGCAGCAATAACTCCATGAACTTCCTTTGTATACAAATCAGGTGAATTCCTTTTCATTACCTCATAGTTGCCCCCCTTAGTTTATTAAAATAAAAAACCCTCCTGGTTGGAGATGATGATAGAATGGAAAAATAAATTACTTACAGTGGGATCTGTTACTACCTTAAAATAGCTCTAAGCCAGTTTAGTTTTAAAAAGCTTTAGTGCTTCAAATTGTTTTATTGAATATGGTATAGATTGCTACTTGATTTGTTTCAATTTTTTCCCCTCAATCTGTGTTGCAAAGACTTTTTTTTGTTTTTTTCAAATGTTCTGTCTCTTCGGTGAAGAGAATGTGCTGTTGCTTCTGATTCTGTTCATGGATTATGAGGTCCTCACCAAGAGTGACAAAGTGCAAATGAGAAAGAAATACAAGTTTTTATCACCTTTGGAGGAAAAATAATGGGATCTGAGGAGCAGAGACTAAAATTGCTTTGTAAATGTAATTTGTCAGCTCTTTCACTTCTGTCAGACTTTACTAAAATCACAAACTAAAAATCAACTTAGCTTTAAAATATTCTTGTGGATTACTTTCCTGCTGATACAAGAGGTTTCTAATTTGGATGGTTTTAGTGCACTAATGCAACTAGAACACTGTAACTCATCATGGTTTTTGTGAAGTCTAAATTCCCTTTTTTCATCTCTGGTCACACACTTACTTTGCATGTATCATGTTGTAAAAAAACCCCAAAGCTAATGCTGGTAGAATTAAATGTATTGCAGTAGTAAAAATCCACCATAAATGTCTTTATAACAACGCATTCCTTTCATTACATTACTGTGTGTTTTTAGAGACTTTAAATTCTACATAAACTTATCAGTGCTGATGACAAGTGGGAGTAACCAAGTAACTTCTAGAATATCACTGAATATTGGGTATTTCTTAATAGATGCAGTCTTCCTTAGTAGCTTCCCAGTCAGGTCACCTCTGGCTACACTTACCCTAGTTCAGTCACTTCTGTCCACTTACAGTGTAGATGATAAGGTAAGTCTGTGGCTTTAGCTGGGTCAGGCTTGTAGGGGTTTTTTTTAAAAAATCATAGTAAATTGAACAGTCAGTTGTCCTAGTGGTCATGCCTGGTTTTTACTTATTGAAGTGGTGCATACTGGGGTTTTTTCAGGTGTTGATGCAGCTTGGACATTACCTTGTAGTTTGTGGAAATATCACCCTACGTAGCAGGTGCAGGAACTGAGGGAATTTTTGTGGTTGGATGAGAAAGGTATGGAATGTAGTGAGATGGTAATGGCACTCTTTAATTAGGCATGCTAACAATTCAGAAGAAAATTGTCTAGGCTCTGAAGAGGAGCTGATTTGTACTTTGGCTGTGTATCTACTCGCTTCTGTAACTGCAACTTAAAGCACACTGTAGGACAACAAAATACTGAGGACAAAATCATAAAGACCATGCAGGAGTGTGTTCAGTTTTGCTTACTCTTCCTTTAACTTGCCAAATTTTTATTTGTGTCCAATCTGAATTTTCAAGTGTCTGTGAAAGCCTGTGAACGTGCTCTGTGTTTTCCAGCAGTGTTGGCATCCTGTACGGACTTTAGTGGGCTCTGTACAAACCTAAAGCTAAAAAGCAGGGCTGAACTGGGCATTTACATACAACATGTCTTAATAATGCAATATTTGATAGACAATTTCTAATCAGCAGTCTGTTCTACAAGGAAACCTGTTCAAAATGTGTTCATAGCATGGCTTAGAAGTCCTGTTTAGAGGGGAATACAGCAGTTCAATGACAGATTTTTCTAGGTGGTGTCTGGTGACAAAGAAGAAGGAGTCAGGTTTCTGTTGCAGTTGCTTTGCTGTCTCTGGGTAGTGTTTTGTGCTGCTTCTGCCAGACAGTCCTGGGCTGGAGGGACCACGGGCCTGACCCAGTGGTGCAGGGAGCACAGCAACCTAGGGGCCATATGGGCTGGCTCAGGAAAAGCATCTGCGGATTAGGGAGTAGAATGAAATTAGTCAAAAGCATCAGGGAAGCAGGTGGATGGCATGTCAAGGTTGCCACAAAGGCTGGACATTGCAGAGTGATACAAAAATAGATAATTTTAAATGCGTGTCGAATCAGCACGCTTTGGTTCACTCCTCCAACAATCGCTTTGAAGGTGAGTGTGAGTGAAGAGAAGGCTTTTGAAGTTGCTGTATTGGCTGAACACTGGAGGTTGAGGAAAATCAGAGATGAAGTATTTGCTCAATTCTTTTCTGAGGTAGTGTTGGTTTTGGTACAGTGTTCAGTGCTCAGCGGCTAGTCAGGTGTACATTCAGATGCTGAAGTTTGCTGAGAAGTCCCAGTCCTCTGAAAATCATCAAGCCTGATATTTTTTTTGACATGTTTGAAGTCTGATGAAAGATAAAAATGAGCTTTTTCTGTGGTTTCATTCACTATCTGTATATTTGTTTAACCACCTCTTGGTGAACCTGCGCTCATTCTGAGCTGTCTCTCACTTGACGTGGTGCTCTGACCTTTTATTTTTTGCTAGATAAGTTGGCAGCTTAGAGCACTGATAGCTTCTGTCTTCATGCAGTCATCAAGTTCTTTATGAGCCTTAAGGAGGAAGCTTTAATCCACTGCACAGATGAAATAAGCTCTGCAGTTCAGTCACTGGAATGTGAAATAGCTTCTTGCTACCTTTGGTGTTTCTGTCTTTTTCTGTCTTCTTTAAAAATCTATTCTGTCAAATTCAGTCTTGCGTGCATTAAATTTATGCATATCTTTTTAAAGAACTTCTATTTATTTTAAATGGGTCAATCTGGCAGAAAGTTTTTGTTCATAATCACTAATTACAGTTAGCTAACTTCTTGCTGTTCAAGTGTCTTCCCCAGCCCCTGGAGGCCTTGCTGGCCTCTTCACAACATTTTGCATAATAGTTTTTGGTATTAGCTTGACCTAATTACTAATGTCCTAATTTAGATTACATTTCTGCTTTAACTAATTCTGGATTTTTCTGGTGGACTTGATAGCAGGCTAGGGCATGTTACTTTCTGTCCAAAGGCTAGTTTGGCCATTTTTATTTGACTCTGGGAAACCCCCAGGCTTTGTCTGTGAGCTCTGGCTGCTTGCCAGGAGTCTGAGGGCTCCCATGAATATGCGTAAAACAGGATACTATTGCCACCTGCTTTTTGAATGCTCTCCGTGGCCAGTGGAGACCACAGTTTCCAGCATGCAGTGCTCTGTGCTTAGAGCAGATAGCAATCGAGATGCATCCTTGCACAACTGCTGTAATCAAATTCACCAAACGATGATACTGCAGGAGTTGCAATAGTACCTTTCCCCGAGACACTGGAGGCTTTGTGCTGGCACTGGGAGCCCGGAATAATTTGTGAAGAGCTTGTGTTGCCACAGTGCTTTAGATTCCAGAGCTTCACAAATAGGCATAAGTAGTTTCTAAATAGAAAGTAATTTGTGGAGAAGAACAATCTAATGCCTTCTGTTGCACTGGATTCCCCTAGTAGTAACTGGGGAGCTGGGAGCAGCTATGTCCCAGCATGATTTTCTTGTTAATAGCTGCCTTGAGAAGATATTTAAATGAGAATTGGTAGTGGGAATAGGATGTGCTCTGTTGCCTCCTGTAAATGCTCCAGGAGTTTGAGCTGCAAGTCTCTTTACTGCAGCCTGCAAATGAATAGTTTTGTTGATGTTTTCGTATTCTACATATATCTAGGAAAAAAAATTCCATATGCATTAATGCAGAAAATTCAGGTTATTTATTGTGTGACTGAAAAGCTGGAATTGAATTGTTCAGGCAAAAACCTCTTCTCCTTTGTTGATGCAACTAAAGAAATTAATACTTGAAGAGCTACTGGATTATCTTTCCTTTGCAGTTGGAAATCAAAACCAGAGTAACTGTGTAGGACTCACCTGTTCTATGAAAGTGTGTTATGTGTGTGTTATTTCCCCTTTTGCCATCAGCAGTCGTTCTCTAAGGCGTGGACAGAAATTACAGAGATAAATTCACTAAATGGCATCTATTCTACTTGCCCCACTTAGATACTCCAAAATTCTAGGTTTATCCTGGACTAGCCCTGTAAAACAGTAACTGGAAGAATGCATAGGGTGACCTGTAGCTTATTTATTCTCTCCTTGGGAATGCTGAAAGACAAGAGGCACCAGGAAGCAGCAGGTAAAATGGTAACTGCAGCAAGAGGGCAATTTCTGTAATAAAAGACCAGTAAGAAGATAACCAGTGGCATCTTGCAGTGAACTGGGAAATATGTGATTATGGAGTCCAGGATGCTGAATGTTTGCTTGATAAACCCCTCACAAAGTGGTTTCATTATCAAACTCTGTATGTTTGGGTGGGAATTGTACTGGCTGCTTTCCCAAATGTGATTAGGATGGGGGTAGGTGGGGAGGGAGGTAAACCCTGTTGCTGTAGAACTGCTGAATAAAGGCTTTATAGATCCTGCAACTTCTATGTTTTAGTATTAGAGAAACTTTAAAGTTGTGCTGTTTGCACTTCTTGTGATTAAAACAGTGTTCCTGAGGACAATTGTCTTTTGCATGATTATTAACAATCCAGCTGGTCCTTGTAATCAAGCAGTGCTTAAGAAAACCAACCAACACTCCCCCCACTAAAAAACCCGAAACCCAACCAAAAAACAAAACCACCTCTCCCCAACACCAAAAAAAAAAACCCCAACCAAAAAACCAAACAACCCATCACAAAACCAAACTCAAAATGTTTTTTATGTGGAATCACAGACTTAAGTTACAAAATATGGCCAGTGATATAGAAGTAGAATTGCTGATGAGCCTCTCCACAATGCAGCTGAGGGGAGGATAGGAACCAAATGACTAATGTTGTGAATGGTGCTTGACTGTTAAGTACACAAATGGAAACTATCAGTCCAGTCAGCATCTGCCTCCTGCTAATGTTTTTGTTGAAACTAAGCATGTGATTTGTCTCTAGTTGTGGTCGTGAACTTGATTGAAAAGAACTGCAAGCTTTTTTTTTTTCCTCCCTGTATAATGGGAGCTTACTTATACAGTAGGATTTGGTTCCAGTGTGTCATTTAGGTGCCCTAATGCCTGGCTTTTAGGTATCTAATATGGAGTGTAAAACTCAGTAACCATGACTACATTTTTTAGGATGTGTTTTGAACCATCAAACGTGAGATGGGGAGCTGTGTATGTTTAAGATATTGATGCTGTTATAGAATGGGAGAACACCTGAGATGCTGGGAATGGATATTTCAATTAGGATTGCTAAAAGTTCTCTGTCCAATTTCTAATCTACACCTTCTGAAGCTATGATGTTCTTAATAGTTCAAATTTCCTTGATTTAAAGAGGGTAGCAGTGGTGCCCAATTCAACAGTTAAGTGCTGTGAAATGAGTTCTCAGGATCAGAAACTGTACCAGTGGTTTTCCATCTTTATATAAATCAGTAAATGCTTATGGGGAAATTATTCCTTGCCCAACAACTCCTTGTGTAACCAATTAAAGAATCCCTACAGACACATCCATCTTTAAAGAACAACAACAAAGACATCAAGACCAACTCAGCACTCAAACGAAATTTCAGGGCTTTTTCCCCATTTCCACTTAGTATCCAGTTTTCCAGGTTCCTCCATTTGCACACACAAAACCCAGCTGAGGGAAAGCCTGAACTGACAAGTTTCCTTGTTACACTCGTCTACATCATCTGACAATGTGAAAATTATTTTCACCACATGCCTCTTTTTATTTTTTGGAGGAGGAGGCAGACAATACACTACACTGACTTGTATCAAGAAGTGTTATATGACATTTTTTTCAATTTCCTCATGATCTAGTTGGAAACAGGGATATCACTTACCTGAAAAATGACAGCACCATCACGAACCAAGAAACCCAAGTTTCTGCCATCTAAATTCTATCTTTCTGAAATGTGTCTAAGCAACTCCAGTGTTATTTCAGTCACTGGACAAAACCCTTAACATGAAAATAATTCACTTTCCAGGAAGGAAGTCAGGATTTTGTACAGTACAAAGAAATCTTTAGTAAAATCCTGACATGCAGGCAAGAAATCCACTGTCTTCCAGCTCCAAACCTTCCCTGTCATGTATGCCTGACTAGAAAACCTTATTCAAACACCTTAACCACAAGGTCTGACACTTGTTTCTTTCTGTACCTTCTCCCCACACTCAAGAATCCAGCATTTTTTGCTGTATATGAGCCTGGTCTTTGCAGAACAGGTGTCACAAGTGTTCCTGTAGAAGTCACTCACAGCACCCTCGCCCTGCACTCCTGACAAATGGCAATTCGAATCTCTTCCTACTAAGGAGAGAAATCAGGGTGGCTTTCACTTCCCACAGAGGTGACACTTTACCAAACGAGCAAAACTCCCAAAGAGCCATATATATTCCACTGGAAAAGCAGCACACAGGAAGGGCACAGGTCTTCAGCACTAGGTCTCAGGTGAGTCATGGAATAAACATCTCCCCAAGGCAATGCTCCTGCCAATCAGCTGAGCCACAGCAACTGCAGCACACAGGGGCATTCGCAGATTCCCAGCCAGCTACAGATCCCAGGGAATGCTCAGGACTCACTCCTGCAGCCAAGGATGAAGGCAGCAGGTGCCAGGTCACGGACATATTAATAGAAATAGAGGTAAAAGTTTAGAGGAGCAACCAAGCTGCCCAAAGAAATTGTCACAAAAAAAATCACTCATGAACTGTAATTGTGCTGCTATACAACTTGATTATAAACTATTTGTTTCAAATTCAAATGCTGGCTATCTAAATGTCACGATCTTGTCACTATCCATCCTGTTAGGAAAGTTGTGACAGTCTGGTGAAGGTACCAGTGACTGGAAAAGGGAAAATGTAAGTCTTGGTGTTAAAAGGGGGTAAAAAAAGGAAAACCCAGGAAATTCCAGGCTGTTCAGTTTCATCTCTGTGCCTGACAGGATCATGGAACAGATGCTCCTGGAAACTGTGCTAAGGCACATAGAAAATAAGGAGGTGATTGGTGACAGCCAACAAGGTGTCACAAAGCTCAAATCATGCCTGACAAATTTGGTGGCCTTCAGTTACGGGGTTGCAGCACTGGCGGATGAAGGAAGAACAACTGATGTCATTTATCTGGACTTGTGCAAAGCATTTGGCACAACATCCTTGTCTATAAACCGGAGAGGCATGGATTCAATAGATGGATCACTCACTGGATAGTGAATTGCCCAGAGAAGTTGTGGATGCCCCATCCCTGGAAGTGTTCAGGGCTAGACTCGATGGGGCTTTGAGCAACCTGGTCTAGTGGAAGGTGTCCCTGCCCATGGCAGCGGGGATGGAATGAGATGATCTTTAAGGACCTTTCCCACCCAAACCATTAGGTGATTTTGTAATTTGGTGATTCTTCGTTAATCTCTATGGGAAAACCCACTTTTAAGTACACAAGAGTGCCAGAAATTTCAGCTTAACTTACATGTGGAGGCAGGGGGAGGGAGAATTAATTCAGTGGCTTTTGACTTGTCCCATCTCTGTCATGTATTGTTTAGTGTCTGTGTTTTCATTTGCTCTGTAGTGTGACACTATCCTGTAGCTATTGCTGACATGTGGGGTTTAATGAGTCTTTCATGCCTCATTCCTGCTCTGGTAGCTGAATCCCAGTATCTGCCTGAGCAGGATATTTCTGTGCATTTCAGTGTAGTAATGCTGCACTTTACTGACAATGGGACTGGTCAGACACAGGTTTAGTGCCCATTTTGCAGCATGCATGACACCTACTGTACAGAATAGCTCTTTAGCTCTGAAATACACTTAGTGTGTCTCCGTGGGTTGGCAGTGCATTTGAGTTCTGTAGCACTGAGTGATCTTGGTGCTTCAATTTCCTGTTAAAGTAGGTATATTGGGAAGGAGGTGAACAGCTTTAATTGCTCCTTTATAGTCATTTTCCAGCTGAATGTTCAACTTCTCAACTTCTAAGAACCAGCTTTAATATTTCCTGTAGTTCTATTGCTCACATATATGAGGCTAGAGTTGTAGTTAGAATCCTGTTTCTCAACTCTTAAAGAGTTTTGTTCACCAAGGATTCTTCTAAATGGGTTTGTTTGCCTGTGACCTTACTGTGCAAATTGGAAAGAATGCTTGAATGCACATATGGATTCTTAAAACAGGTATTGATCATTATAACAATGGGATTGATGCAGAGTAAAGGATTTCTCAATTGCAGTAATTGTATGTGCAGATAACTGTATTAAAAGGTGCATGAACCTCAGTCTTAATATCCAGAATTTTGATGGTAAAGATGCCTTTGGTTAATAATTTGGCCACGAGGAGCTATTGTCCCGTATGAGCATGCACACCAACTGTCTCTGGTTAAATTAACCGTGGCATCAAGGAAAACAGAATAATCAAATGTATGGATGGCAACTATAGTTGTCAAATATTAGTTTTCCAAGCATCTATTTTTCATCTTCAAGCTGTGTTTTGTTATGTGTGATGTAGTCGTGATCTCTCTAAAGCATTTCCATGTTCTGGTGCTCTGACCCTGTAAGGTATTTATACACTCAGATGTATACAGGAAAAGATGTTAAGATGATTGAGAAGTTGCTCTGAAGAGTCAGTGGTTCATACATTAAGATTACCCGATGTCTTCTGTTTGAAGCAATCTTCAAGGATTTTCTCTGACGTTCTAGCCTTTTTTTGCAGGCACTGTGTGATACTGTGCTCCAGAGACATGTGTGGGTTCAGCCTTTGATCAGATAACAGCAGATCTTCTAACACACACACTCTTGCCTGCACAGACACTACTGAAAGCAGGCAGGTTTAGGTTAAATGTCAAGAAGAAAGTCTTTACTCAGTGGGTGGTGAGGCACTGGCACAGGTTGCCCAGAGAGGTTGTGGGTGCCCCATTTCTGGGAGTGTTAAAGGCCAGGTTGGATGGGGCCCTGAGCAACCTGATCTGGTGGGTGGCATCCCTATGCACGGGGCAGGGGGAGTTTGGAACTAGATGATGTTTAGGGCCCCTCCCAGCTCAAACTGTTCTGTGATTCTGTGCTTTCAAAGCAGCTGCAATATGTGTTTTCTGCTGGGTGCAGTCAGGCATCAAGGAAGTTGAGTTGGAGCCTAGAAAAGGAGGACGATTGTATTGGGCTTCCCACTGCTTGGCCCTCCTTGGTAATCAAGGATTATTGAGTCTAAGTACGTGGCTCTGGAGCTGCCTCATTATGCTTGTTGCATTGTGTTTTTAAGTGAAGGCTGAACTCCTTTTGCCTTTCAAAGGAAGAAAGGAAAACATTTGTTCTGTGTGTTGTAACTCAGAATGTGACTTTTCCAATAAATAGCCACACAACCTTTACAGACTGCAATGAAATATTCCAGCACCCATTGTTCTTCTACTTTGTCGACACAGAATTGGTTCTGTTTCATCTGCAAATCCTGTTGTTAGGGCAGCTGGAAGGCTGAAGCTGTGTTCTCATTCTGAAAGTGTAGCAAGCTGTCCTTTGGAAGGGCTGATGCTTCCTTCTCTTCTAATCTACCTGTGTTTTAAACAGCTGGGGTGATTCTATGATCATATTGATTATCTGTCAATGCTTATCAGGATATATTGCAAGTTTCCACTGCTGTTTACTAAAGTCACAAAACATCCTCTGAGGGGTGCTTGGTGTGTGTCGGTTGCCATTTAGATACTTGTTTTCCAATTCCTGAGATGGAGTATATGGCAAAAAGTAGAAACCTATTTAAAAACAATAAAGTAACGAGTGAAACTGTCAAATGAGAATTAGAAATTGGGAAACTGTCCAGTGAGCTAACCTTTAGTGTTCTAAGACAACGTGCGTATCTATTAATTGCTTTGTGAACAACATAAGAGCAATATTTCTGAAAAGCCAATTTATCAGTAAGATATTGCTGTGCTAATTCTGTAGTTGCCCAATATTAAAAACAAAGGAGGTGGTAAGTCTGGTTTTAAAGCCTATCATTTGCCATACAGGTATTTTTTTAGCTGTTTTTAACCTGTTACATTTGTGACTGAAGCTCTTCAGAAAACAATGACCTAAAACCTGAAATGTGTTTGTATAGATTGAAGCTCTAGCAAGGATGGTATTGCTACAATTTAGGCAGTGGAATATGAAGGTGTGTTGTTTGGGATTTTTGTCTTGCTGTGGTTGTGACCTGTCCCATAACAGTGGTTGTCACTTAGGAAAATTTGTAACACTCAAGTCCTCTGGTAGAGTTGGGGCTGAGGAACTACAACTTTTTTTTTTTTTTTTAATCTATTGGGAAGATGACAAACTTCTGTTGAAACAATCTCTTTGTCCCTAAAGTTAGCCTTCTGCTAACTGCAGTGAGAGATTAGAGGACTTTATCATCTTTGTGTTGAGAATCATCTTGCCAACCCCTACTTTACATAGTGCTTAGTTAGCGAGGGGAACTGAACACAAAAGCTGTTCTTGGTGACTGACAGTGCAGTGAGAGGCTTGTTCCTGTAAAGGCAGGAGACAGGCTCTGCTGTGCAAACAAGTTCCTAAAGTAGGGTCCTAAAACCTGAAGTCATGCTAGAACTTGTGTGATACTTGCTTAAAAGCAAACCCAAATAACAGTAGTTGTGTGAATGCAAAATGTTACATTTATTTTTCTTTGAAGTGAAGAATAACATGTATCAGGAAGAGTAATAGTTGCTGTTTGTATTAACGTGTATTGGTAGAAATAATATTTGCTCTTTGTATTGAAAAATAATTACCAAAGAAAGCATGTTGAAAATACAGAGGTGGTCCTGTTTCCTAGGCCCTAAAAGTGACACTGGGAATTGTTTTTCTGTTTTACCTGCTAATTCTCTGGAGTGTGCGTACTAAAGAAGCAGCTTTGAATGGAGGAAGAAGTGAAAATTCTTAGATTTTTCAAATCTGAAGTCAGAAATGTGTAACTGTTAGCAGCTAAAGTTTAGAGTTCCTGAATATCACGTGAAGCAGATACACTGGACAAATGTTTAAGTTGCCTTGTTTAGTGCAGCAAATGCCAAGTGTGCAGGGTGATGTCTGAGGAAGGACAGATGTGTTATAATTTGAAGTCTCTGGCTTGCTTTGCTTTGGCTGCAGCTGTTGTCACTGCCATTACTGCAGATGGCCATAATCATGGTTACTGCCAACAAGCATCCGAGGTTAGAAACAAGAGCTTTTGTATTATATACGCACAATGTGGAAAACTTTTTAAACTGGTAACTGGACTAGTGTAATTTGAAAAAAATTAAGATCCCTTGTCCCCTAGGATGATGATCTTGAATTTATGAGAATCTAATTGTGGACTTGATGGAAAGAATAAAGGCTAGTAGGGTGATTTGTGGACCAAATGCATATTAAATATGGAAATATGTAAATTGGATTATTTAATAAATGTAACATTTTAATGTAGTGTGAATAGAAGCTATTTCTAATTTTTGGGGTAATATTATATGAACATTTAGGCATATTAGGCATAAACAGAGACATTTACTCCTGTTTCTCTGACTCCTTAAAAGTCTCCCTTAAATGGATGCACCTCTCAGGTTATTTCTGACGTTCTAAAAAAGTCTCGAATTTTGCATGACTGAATTAATTCACGTATTTTTGGGTTCCAAAAATGTTACTGCTCCATAAAGCTGAAATTAGTTTTGTATTAAACACAGTGAGAAATAGGACTGGAACATAACGAGAAAAAGAAATCTAATTTTATGGCTTCTTAAATGTTGTTATCTCACAAGAGCATTCTTCTGATTACCTGGAGTCATTTAGCACCATCTGCAGTACCATGTGTAACATAGTTAAAGTAGCATAATAGGATAAACACAGTTAAATTAAAAATGGTTGCCAAGCAAATGACTGTGTAATATTTTAGGAATTTAAGAGTCTACCATGGAGAGGGGTTTTTATCAGTAGCTTTATTTTCCATAACTCTCTGTTTTCCCCTTTGGTCCTCTCAGTGCAGAGCTTTGGTGGTAATGAAGTGCTTGCCACTGATCAGTTTTCTCAGAGAAAATGCTGTTTCTGTCTGTTTCTTCTGTATTTTCTGCTCAGTCTAGAACTGAGTTAGTGCTTTAGCTGTCGTTTGCTGCAGCCTCTCCTCTTGGCCCAGGCTGCCCTCATGCAGAAAGGGAGAGAAGCACTGCAGTGATTGTTCTTTACTTTAGTGGCATCAGAATTTGCAGCAGTCTCTGGAGTAATGCAGCTGAATTGCCTCCAAACTTTTGCAAACTGTCCATGGACTGTTTAAGAAACAGTGGTGGATACAGTGCTCAGCTCTCTGCTTAGTTGTCTCCATGGGAAGTGTGTAAATCAAAAATAGAACCTTGCTTCATATGACCTTTTGATTTGGAAGGGTAGTGACATTCAGCAAGATATTTGTGACTCAGTAATGTAGTGGATTGGCAATTACATTTTAAATAATGTTGATTTCTTCTTAAAACTTTTTTTACCTTGTTTTTGAAAAAAGGGATCTTTGAGTTGATAGAATCACTGGAACAGCATAGTTATTGCATGTCTTTTGTCAGTGTTGCAGTCAAATGCTCATTTGTTAGAATTCCTCCAGATGCTGAAAGCTGTTCTCTGTTCTGGCTTGTCTGTAAATTGCTTTTTACAAAGGTTACAAACTGTAGCTGGCAGTATTTTGTCAGAGTATGATTGACACTAGCTTTATGCTTTGATGAGGTTACAGATAAGTGTAACTTGAATTTCTTTTTTTATAACTTTTATTTTTTTTCTGAACATTTGCTTAAGTGTTTCATTAGTATGTTGTTGGGCTGACTATAAATGTGTTTCACATGTCCTTTTCCTGTCTCTTGTCTTGAAATTTGCATGAGAGGAAGGAACAAAGACAGTTGAAATTTTATATTGAAGTACTCTTCCAACTTCTGAATAATATTTGTATCACAGCAACCTTTTATATTCCAGATCTGTCACTGACCAGCTGTTTTTAGGTAAAAATTTTGCCTAGACACATAAAAGAAAGCAGGTGAATGGCAACAAGGATGAAATAAGTTTTGGGTTCATTATGAAATAAGAACGGTTTCTTAAGAATTGTATTTTGTGCTGAATGCTTTGCAAAAAGTGTCCAGTAATAAATAAAAACAGAACGATCCCATCCCTTTCTTAAGTTATACATGAAGAAAAAAAATATGATTTTTCCTTTCACCTTCCATCTACTGCCACCATATTTTCCCCAGGGTTGGTAATTGAATAATTTTTTTTTCACTATTTCAGTTTATGTGTGTAAAAACCTCAAACAAACATGATTTTTTGAAAGTGTGTAATGCTACAATTTGCTACAATTTCTCAGTATAAGTATACTTCAGTAGTGATGTCATTCTATAAAATAAGAATGCTACAATGTATGCTACTTTGTATGGCTAAGTAGTCATACATGTGCTAGGCACCCATATGCCTCCACAGACTTACTGCCTTGAAGAGGGATTAATGTGGATAAAATGTTAATCTGCTTCACTCACGGTGCATAATTCAGTCTTAAGTAAATACTAAATAGGAAAAAGATATATCATAAATCTCAGAAGGAAAATTGAGACTTTGCTGGGTGGAAAATCCCATAGTTTGCAAGCATCTTAAGGGTATTACAGAAAACTTAGGGTTTATAAGTTTAGTTGGATTTCCAAGACCTCATTGCTCTTACTGCAAGTGTTTGAGTAAATAGAGACAGTTTTCCTTTCTTGCTCTTCGTAACTCAGCAGTTGATAGAGCTGAAATAATGGGGTGGCTGTGCCAAAACCTGTATTTGTATTTCTTGCTTCAGTTTTCAGTTACAGAAAGTGTTCTGTAATAGAGATTGTGTGCTCACCTGTCATGCCAGTGGGAGGAGAGGAGAGGTTTACTTTGGGTTTGAATATTAACTCATTCTGGATAACACAATGGGGATGTTTACGTTTGGAGACCAGCCTGAGTTAGGTTTGCAGGGAAGTGTATAAAGCTATTTGCAATGTACTTAGTGCATTAAGACATAGCAATTTACACCTGAAAAGCGTTTTATTTTCAGGCTCTTTGAAGTTAAGATAAGATGTAATGTTTTGCAGGCTTCTTTTAGCTTTTTATTGAAGTTCACCTGCATATGATGCTGTCTTATTCTCTATAGTGTTGTACACGTGTGGCACCTATAGATATGCTTATGGATATTTTTAAATTTTGTTGTGCTACACAGAAGTATAAGAGAACTATAATATCGTTGAACAAAACCAGTTACTAGAATTCCACTGAAGCAGAATGATACAACTTTAGAAGTGTAGTACTCTGTGCCATAATTGTGGTGGCTGAAATTAAAATGTAAAAGGCAGGGACTGTTGTTTTGTAATAGTGGAAGCGGAAGTGTTAAAAAAGATACAAATGTTTGAGAGAACAGCAACATTCCTCTTAAAATTCAGCTACTGAAAGGCTTATCTTGGAATGGCACTTAAAAGTTTACTGTTGCCAATAAAAGCATCCCTTGAAAGAGTGTCAAGTACAGATTATAAGACCAAGGGATCAATGTGTTAATGTGACCTCCTGCACAACATCAACCATAAGGCCAACTAATATTTTATGCAGTTAGTCAGCAGACTAAGTGTAATAATAAATCTTGGCAAAGTGGATTAGGGGACAGCTTAGAACAATTGCCAATAAGCCTGCAGTCATTTAGGTTTGAGTGGCAGTAAGTTTAACAGTGCAAAAACTTAAAAACAGCCAAGTGTTTCTCATGTGAGGTGTTCTGCTAGAGATTTGAAGATGTTGGAAACACTGTGCTAAAATTAGTTCCATGGAGTCTTACGGAGTGCAGATTAGCCTTGTAGATTAATTAAAAAAGCCTGGGGTTTGTGTTTATTACAATAAATGGTGCATAAACTTTTTGATTGTAACGGGAAGAAATGTCAGTGCTTTAATGAAAGCCCATCCAAAGATGCTGAAGTTGGCTCGATAGATTGGGTGGAACTTGTGTGTTTGACCTTGCAGAAGTCTCTCATCTTTATTAGAGAAATCTGGAAACCTGAGTAAGTTGATATTTGAGCTGGTACAGACCTGCCTGAGTCAGGAACAGAAAGATGTTGAAGTGTCTGGGCTGTGATAATTACGTTCTGCTTCATAAAAAATGTGTCCTGCCATGGTGTTAATTTTTTTATGTGAGATGGGATTCATGGGATGGAGCTGAAATATTTGTTACCAGGCAGGAAACCCTTGTTAGTCGGCAGGGTTGGTGATACCAAATATAGTTTCTTCTGTGGTGAATTTCTACAGATGGGTTGCTGTGTCCTATCATAACTAGGAGAATTATTTCAGGTGCTTGAGAATTGATAGACTTGTCCTGGTAAAAGTGAACTTGGGCAAAGGAATCTGTTTTGATCCCAATAGTTTCATGGGGATTCATGTCGTGACAAGACAAACCGTGTAACAGGAATTTATAACATATTATCCTCCTGCTTATCGATTGCAGAGGATCTAAAGTGGTGAATTTACTAATCCATTGTGAGTGGGGAGCTGGCTGAGCCTCCGTGCTGGGGAGGCTGTGCATAGGGATCACTGGAGTGAATTTTGGAAGGAAGCCAAGGAAACACTGTGGCGTTTGCTCGGCAGGATTACACAGAGTCATCCTGATCTGCATCTGAAATATTAGCTCTGGCTTGACCCTCGGCTGCAGTGGAACAATTGCAAAGGTGCTGCAGGCAGGTGATGCAGTGGTTGGAGAGCTGTGGCCTCCTCTTCCAGGTGCCAGCCACGCTGTTCTAATGAACACCTTTCCAAGAACTACATTGTGTTCAGGGCAGGGGGACACACAACAATGCTTTTTAGCTTTCAAAAAACGATGCTGCTCTAGAATTATCAGTCTAGTTTTTGTAGTGGAGTGCTTAGCCTGGAACAGCTTTGCATGTGCTAGCAGAATCTGCATTCACTCAAGTTTCTGCAGTGGTGCTTAAAATGCTGTGATTAATCTTTTGGTTTGGTTTGGTCCTTGGTTTGTTAGTTAACGGGTATCCAATAAATAAAACAAGTAAACAAAGTTTCATTTGATGTCCAGGGCTGGTAGAAGTTAGCACTCAAAGGAGTAAAACTAGTTTGGCAGTGACTATTACAAGATATTTTACCATTAAAGCTTACAGAAGCCATAGCGAGCAAAATTCTATTTATTGGAAATGTGCTTAGCAAGGTTAGTTGTCTGTAAATTTATTTGGCATTAAACTTTCCAATTAACTGAAGAAAGATAAAAATGTCATGAGCTACAGCAGGAGTGTCCCTGTAACCTGAACTAGTAGACAAGTGAAAGGGCTTGTTCTCTTTGAGGCATTGCTGTTGCTGGGTAAAATTTCAGGCCACAGAGGAACTGTATTGTTGAATGTCAAGTACTCAAAGTAATGTGGCCCACAAGACTGTTTTTAAGGAGTCATGTTTTAGTCATTCTAGGATCTGCTGGAATGGATGTAAGCAATCTCTTAGAACCTCATTAATTATTGTAGGGCTGAAAAGAAAACATACAAGTATGTAAACATGCTTTTAAAGTTACTTTTTAAATTACATACAGGTATAGAAGGGAAATAAGAGTTCTGTTGGTATTGCTCTTTTTTTTAAGAACTTACTTTAGAGTCCTTCTGCCAAAAAGTGGATTCTTTGGGATGGATGTGGTGTTAAGTTTATGTACATAACTGTACATAAATACATTTTTTAGTGGCTAAATACTTCTGAAATTCTTCCTGTATAAATGAAACAATGTTCCTATCAGATATATTTGCAGTAAATAATTTCTAGGAAAATCCTTAATTTGAGTCACATTTTCATATCTAAGCATCTGAAACTTTGAAATTATGCTTGTCTGTCATTCAATTTCAGTGCATTTATTTTGGAAGGTATATCCATTTACTGGAGAATTCACAAAGTTCTTTTTTTCTGTTTCAAATCTGTTACCTGAAATGCCCATGAGATGGTGCTCATCAGTCTTGTTTCTGTGTAGCAGCAGGTCTGTGCATAGTTCTGACTTTCCAGTAAGGTTGCAGTGATTGGCATTGTTGCCTTTGTAAGAGAAAGAAAAAGAACAAAAACCAACTGACAATACCATGAATTGATTGACAAAATACCCCTTACAATACTATTTTAAAGTGTGTGTAAAACCAGTCTTGATATCTGATTATCTTTGGACAGATGGATTTGATGCTAGTTTACATAAATGATAGGTTAGCAGTTAATTAATTTGGGAAACATAAATTTCTAAATAGCCAAAGCATGGGGAAGTGTTTAGACATCTATCCTTTTTGTGCTGCTTTAGTTCCTTCTTTTATTTGTCTTTTTCAAAGATCCGTGAAAGTTTTCTTTATTATTCAGAAAGTATTCTGCTAAAAACTCACATTGATGTGTTCTGTTCTGTAATGTCTTTCTGGAGGTGGAAGGGGGGCAGGGTTTGTTTAGTTTGATTTATTTGTTTTTTCCTTGAGTAATGAAGATAGCCTATAACAAGGAGAGAAGAGACAAATGTTAAACTTCCGATAACTAAGACAGGGAGGATCATAGAATCATAGAATGGTTTAGGTTGGAAGGGACTTAAAAGATCTTTTAGTTCCAAACCCCTGCCATGGCCAGGGACACGTTTCACTAGACCAGGCTGCTCAAATCCTTGTCCAGCCTTTAAATGAGCTGGACTGAGTGTTAGAAGCCCCAGTGCTGTTTTCTGAAAGTGTACTATGTAATTTTAGATGCAATATGGCGAGAAAAACAGCAAAATAAGAGGAAGAAGTTAGGAGAGTCTTCTATCTGAAGTAAGGTCCCAGAAATAGTTCAGTGAGCTGCAGCACAGTAGTACCAAATGAGTTACTTTGCATTCTGTTTCAGACTGTTTTTATTGTTATTTTGAGAGTTGTGGCCTGAATGGTCTGGGGAACCTGGGAGGGAATGTGGAAGAGGACACAAGTGACATAGATGAACTCCCAAGGAAGGAGTTATCAATATTGATAGATGGGTGTGAAATCAAGAGTTGGTTGTACGAGAAGTGGAATGAAGTGAGCAGCACCTCTACTGTAATTGACTAAGATGACACTCAAGGAAAGTATCTGCTGAGTATTAATTAGCAGAGATTACAGGCTTCTGAAAATGAGGGCAGCTTTAACCCTGGTGAGTTGATCTAAAGGAGTTATTCAAAGATCGGTTATGTACAAAGACAATCTTTGTACAGACTGCTTAAATTAAATCAAGAGGACATTGGAAAAAATCTATTTCCTCTGGACTCTACTTTTTCCTTCCAAACTCTGTGAATGGCGCTATGATCAATGTTTCTTTTGTGTTTTTTATAGGCTTTCTTTTCCTTTTTTTTTTTTTCTCAAATTACTATAGCTTTGATCAAATAAGCAGCTTGAGTTATAATTGCCTGTATGTTCAGTTCTATCAGTGATTGCTGAAAGCAGTGTTAGGACAGCATAGAATAAAGACAATAAAGTGCTTGAGAAGAGCACCTTGACAGAAAAATAGAGGCAAAACCAGAAGTGAATGCAGCACTGTAGAGAGAGTAAGTAAAAGACAAATATCTATTGAAAAGCAGGGTCTCCTCTGTTTTTAGGTGAAAAAGAGTAGGTTCTGGCTGAATTTCCTTTGGGAAAATGGAATTATAAGGTATCATTTTGGAATGTTTATTTTCACCTGGAGGAGAAGGATTTGCACATGTTCCGGATGTGCTGAAATGAGCAGGACAAACATTTTAGACTGCATCATCTTGGACTGTAATTTGGCATCATTGTGTAGTAGCTGCTGGAGGCTGGGAGAGATGAGCAAGCAGGATTCTGAAAGTCCTTTTGGCTAATTTTCGAATTGATGATGATGGTGAAAGAAGCAGTTCTGTCATTTGTGTATTGGTGCTGAGTCATTTGTGTTGGGGTGACTGGGGATGGAGCACCTTTCCCACGGGAAAAGGCTGAGACAGCTGGGGTTGTTCAGCCTGGAGAACACAGGGCTCCAGGGGGACCTTACTGCACCCTTTTATTCATACCTAAAGGGGCTACAAGAGAGCTGGAGAGGGAGCAGGTTTAGATCTTTACTGATAGAACAATGGGTAATGGCTCTAAACTGAAAGAGAGCAGGTTTAGATTCGGTATTAGGAAGAAATTCTTAATTGTGAGGGTTGTGAGGCACTGGCACAGGTTGCCCAGAGAAATAGTGGAAGCTCCATCCCTGAAGGTGTTCAAAGGCAGGTTGGATGGGGTCCAGAGCAACGTGGTCTAGCAGATGGTGTCCCTACCCATGTCAGGGGGCTTGGAACTAAATGATCTTGAGATTCCCTTCCAATCCAAACCATTTTGTGAGTCTGTGATAATGTGTGTGGATAAGTAATTGAAGATCAGGTAAGATTTAAGAATGAAAAGACAAGGTAAAAACAAATAGTTTTCTAGCCCTAGTCCACACTGTGGAAGAAAACCTATAAAAAGGAGATTTCAGCTCTAAGAATATTTATGGAAAAGCTGAATGAAACTAGGAGAAGAAAGTACCAGTGTATGCAGAAGAGGAAACCAGGGACAGGTACAAGCAGAATACAATTTCTGTACATATTTCTACGATACAGGATAGTAGAGTAGAAACATGGTATTTGTTTCTCCTTTTCAGACTCCAGCATTGCTCCCTTGAAACCCCTTTGTGTCCTGCAACCTTTCCCTCTGTCTGAGGAAGCTGGGGAATTTGCTTTCAGATTTAGTCTTCTCACCATACCATTTCACTGAGATGATAGTCTGTAATTCTCATTCTATTTATTGTCCCTTAAAAATAATTCCTTTTTCTTCGTGCCTTCAGATCTGTTGTTGTTTTCTCCTTCACTTCTTTGCAGTTTTTCCTGCCCTGTTTTGGAATGTTTCATTTAACAAGAAATAAATGCTGCAGTGCTTCAGGGAAGTTGCTGATTATGGGAGAAGTCAAGATAGACTATGAAATAAATCCTGGAGGTTGTTGTGTTGGTGTCAGAAAAAAATAGCTCAGCTGAAAGTAGGGCCAGTATAAATGAGGAGAATGTGGGCCTACAACTCATATGACGAAAACACAAGTTTTGAACCTTTGACAATTCTTAAAAGTGACGTCTGTAAGAATTGTTTTATTCCAAAAAGTATTTTTATTTCATGGCCCAGAAAAACTCATTTCTCATCAGATACTAGTATTTCTCAGAGTGCAAATCTCATATTGAACAATTCAAAGAGAGTACATTTTCAGAGAATTAAGTTTAAGTGCAGTTCCCCAGGAATCAATATTTTCATTGTCATAGGAGAGTGTAAAGAGAGCTAGAGGTCTTGTAATAATAATTCTAAAGAGACAGCAGTTGTATTTCTGAAGAAAATAATGTTTTACAGCTCGGAATACCACACATCTTAGAAACAAGATTGTTTGTTTGGACATTTTCATACAAATGGAAAAAAGACAGAAAAATGTGAAACAAACAAGCAAAAAGCTTCCAGTATGTAATCTTGTGGGTCCATAATCAATAAATAGATTTTCTGAATAAATCACTCTTTACTGAGCTGATGATAGAAGTCTTTAATTTGTTGACAATAAAGCTTAAACCCCAAAGTTTTGTCAAAATCAAAACACCTATTTTGTGCTTGCTGTTTGTCTTGCATTAAGATAACTGCTGTACACTGAAATGATTGCTGAAGCACTTGTGTGAGTTTTGCTTTACACTAAGAACTGCTTTTTCTCCTATGGTTCTGTAATTTGAAACAAACAATGCATTAATACCTTGTAGTTGAGATGAAAGTTGGTTTTGGAGTAAGTAGTCATAGCCTCTTCACCAGTTGTGAAATGGTGTTATCCTGGTTACAAAAAATTATCATTATTTTCTTAATCAACTATTTAAAATTAATTATTACCATAGTAAGATAGCTAAGTTTTGAAGGCAGTATCCTGAAATTCAATATTTTGTTACTCCTTGACACAGCAGCTATCAGCTATTCCAGGCACTCTGCCTGTACTCAGCTGTCAGCATTAATGGGTTCTTGTCTTGACAAGCAGAGAAGGCATCAGAGTTGTGTTTGACTTCAAGCCTGTTTAGGTTTTGGAGGGATCAGGTTAAGCAGGTGTAGAATAAGTGATTGGGAATCTTTCACAAGCAATTAAATAATGCTTTTCATTAATTTAAAATGTTAAAAAAAAAAAGAAAAAAAAAATCAAGTGGCAGAATTTTCTGACTGTTTAGAATACACGGATTCATGAAGGTTGGAAAAGACCCCTCATATCATTGAGTCCAACAATTAACCCAGCACTGCCAAGTCCACCACTAAACCATGTACCCAGGTGCCACATCTGCACATATTTTAAATGCCTCCAGGGATAGTGACTCAACCACTGCCCTTGGCAGCCTCTTTCCAGTGCTTTACAACCCTTTTTGTGGAGTAATTTTCCTAATACCCAACATAAACATCCTGTGGCACAACTTGGGACCATTTTATTTTGTCCCATTGCTTGTTACTGGGGTGAAGAGACCAACCCCCATATTGCTACAGCCTTACGAGTGACTGTGGCTTTTGAGAAATATGTGAAGTAGGAGTGAGTGTTCTTTTTGTTATAGCCTAGTGAAATTTTTTTTTAATATTGTTTAAGTTTGAATAAATTATTATAATGGAGAAAACAAACATGAATATGAAGTCAGGAGTTTAACAGTATACTGGTAATATCAGTTTTCATGTGCTACATCCTGATTATGTCATCCATATAAATTAAGTTGACTCTCTTTTTAAGAAATGCGCGTAAAGACCTTGTAGTTTTCCTTACACCTCAACCAGGGTGTAAGTGAATGAGGTTCACATTTATTTCTTTGAACTTATTTTCTGCAATCCTTACCCCTCCCTGCTAGTACAGTACTCTTTCATCAGTATTTTTAAAAGAGGAAAAAATCTTTGTGGATTTGACCACATGTGACGTATGAAGTGATTTCTTTCTTCAGTTACTCTGGTTGCTGTCACATGGCAAACTCACTGCATATGAGCTCGAGCTGTTCATTTGTGTGGAAGAACCAGCATAGGTAGCAGAACTGGGAAGGTATATTTGAGTTTATTTTGTGTGCAGAATATCCCTAGTTTGATGCAGGTTTGTTTGTAACTGTTTTAAACCATCCCTATTTTATTCTGTTTAAAAAAATGAGTGATGACAATCTGACAGGATTACCCCTGTCATCAATTATGGTTTTGTGCCAGCTTAACTGATGGATGAATGAAGATGATGAGGGGTCTGGAGCATCTCTCTTCTGAGGAGATACTGCAGAAGCTGGGCCTGTTTAGTCTGGAGAAGAGAAGGCTGAGAGGGGATCTCATTAATGCACATAAATATCACAAAAGGCAGATGCCAAGGAGATGGTGCTGGGCTCTTTTCAGAGGTGCCCAGTGCAGGATGAGGAGCAGTGGCCATAAACTCAGAAGTCCCACCTCAACATGAAGAAAAACTTCTGTACACTGAGGGTGGCAGAGCCCTGGAACAGGCTGTGCAGGGAGGTCAGGGGCTCTCCCTCTCTGGAGACATTCTAAACCCACCTGGATGTGTTCCTGTGTCACCTGCTCCAGGTGACCCTGCCTTGGCAGAGGGTTGGACTGGATGATCTCCAGAGGTGCCTTCCAGCCCTAACAATGCCGTGATCACTAGTGACTTAAAAGCCTAGGAACTGGAAGTCTCAGGAAACTTCCTTTTGCATTTATCTTGGCTTTAGGAAGAGTTTTCTGAATTCCAAAATGCAACATAGGTTGTACTGATGAAATGATTATTTATTTTACATACATTTTTTGTTCAGAAACAGGACGAGTGGAGAAACTACAGCTACTGTGAGCTGTACATGTGCTTGCAGAATCAGGGGGTAGAGAAATAGAAATTGGAAGAATGTGAGGTGTGAGAATGTACTGTGTTTGTGTGGCCAGGTTTGGGTAGTGGGGACTGTAGGGGTGGCTTCTGTGAGAAGCTGGTGGCAGATTCCTCCACGTCCAGCAGAGCCAGCGCCAGGTGGCTCCAAGATGGACACGCTGCTGGCCAAGGCTGGGCCAATTAGAGATGGTGGTAATGCCTCTGGGATAACATGTTGAAGAAGAAGAAGAAGAAGAAGAAGAAGAAGAAGAAGAAAAAAAAAGGTTTCTTGTGCAGATCTAATTGTGGCCAGAGAACAGTTGGGTGGGAACATGTGAGAGGAATGACTCTGCAGACACTGAGGCCATTGGAGAAGGAGGGGCAGGGCAGGAGGTGCTCCAGGTGCCAGAGCCAAGATTCCCATGCAGCCCTTGGTGCAGACCATGGTGAGGCAGCTGTGTCCCTGCAGCCCATGGAGATCCACAGGGGATGCAGAGATCCACCCCCAGCCCATGAGGGAAACCCATGCTGGAGCAGGTGGGTGCCTGAAGGAGGCTGTGACACTGTGGGAGGCCTGTGCTGGAACAGGCTCCTGGCAGGGACCTGCAGATCTGTGCAGAGAGGACCCCACACTATAACAGGGGAAAGACCCCGTTCCCTGTCTCCCTGGTGCTCTGGTGGGGAGCAGATAGAGCTGGGAAGGAGGGAAGGATGGGGGGAATGTGTTTTTAAGGTCTTATTTTACTTCTCATTATAGTGCTCTGATTTTGTTAGTAATAAATTCAATTAATGTCTTTAATTTGAGTCTGTTTTGCCCGTGACTGGTGAGTGATCTCTCTCTGTCCTTAACTTATGAACCCTTAGTGATATTTTCCCTCCCCTGTCCAGCTGTGGAGGGGAGTGATGGAGAGGCTTTGGTGTGTGTCTGGCATCCAGCCAGGGTCAACCCACTACAGAGAAAAACTGGTGGCCTTACACAGAAATGTGCACGCTGTAAGGCCACTGGAGCTTTGGAACAGAGCCATATGACTTAATCTTTGACAAAGAAAGGCCAACACTAAAGCTCTGTGTATATATAAAGTTGGTATAATGTTAATGGCAGTTTAATCTCATGAAGTCATAGCCAGCACTTTAAAGTTGTCTCTCTGCTCAGGGAAGTGTGCTGAGCTGTGCAGGAGAGCGTGTGTGTACACGCCAGTGGTACTGCTGGGGCAGGTGGTGGATAGTAGTGCTCTTGGGGCTTTGTTCTCCAAGTTACACTGGAACAAAGGGTAATGTGTAGGCTGGAAGGAAAAGGAAACTAAAGGCTTTTGTTGTTGTTGTTTCAGTGGTTTTTTTCTGTCTTCCTCTTAAAGGCGTATGTATCCATGAATTTCAGGACATACTCATCCCACTGCAAATATCAGATTGTGATGCTGGTCTTTGGCTTCACACCGTAGAGACCACAGTTCATACTGTTGATTGCTGTCTTGAAACTTGTTTCTTGTTTCATGATTTTTGTGGCAATTACTTTTTCTGTTGTTATATTGGGAAATCTCTTTCTCTTATAAGTAAATATTTACGTGCAGTTAAAGTTGCAGGAAATGCTGTTACTAAGAGCGTGATTTGATAAGCCTTGAGGAATGCATCTGTGATTCTCCATAGTGCTGAATTTGCTTGGCAAAACTTTATTTCTAGAGATAACATGCCAGTAGATGGAAAGAGAATGAAATAACTGCTTTGTTAGAAGGTTCACCAAATCTCCAGGTTTAGCATTTAAATCAAAATGATTTACTTAAAGGTGAAGTTATTTTTCTATGTTAAGATGAAAAATATTGAAGTCCACTGTGATTTCAAAGGTTCTTATATCTTTAAAAGCTGTAGTTACCTCTGCAGCCCCAGAATCCATGACTGTGATAGATGCTTTATGTTTTTTTTAAAATTTGTTTTAGTAAATAAATAACAATTTGTATAGGAGAGAGATTTTAAGAAACTAGGAGGATGGTTACTTGTTTTTTTATTATTCTGGGGTTTTACTACTTACAGAATTTGAGGGGAATTATGTTTACTGTAGGAACACAGTGGCTGTTATCACTAAAGAAAGAAGGGAAAATAATTTGGATATGGAATGAGAAAGAAGATTTTTCCGAAAAGATTATACTGTTGTTTGTTTTGATGGCCTTAACCTCTCCTTTGATAATGATACTTTCTTTGTGTTCAAGTTGAGTAGCTTTTCTAGTGGCAGATGTTCTTTCCTTCACTGTCTCACTGAAGCAAGATTTATTGTTCAGTTAATCACACTTTTCACAGGGAAAAGAGTGTCTAAGAAACACCGTGTCATGCACTCGTACATTATTCGGATGTAGCCTTTTTCAGCTTATATGCATTATCACTTGTGGGTAATAATTTAGTTTTGATTCACAGTTTTTTGTGTGGGGCAGGGTTTAAGCATTCCTCTAAATTCTTCAGTCCTTGTGAGTGTAGTAATTCCAGAAAAAGCCTTTTTGTCTTAGAAGTGCAGATACATGTGACAGTGTTGATGAAAAAATGGTGAGAACTCTATTAATGCTGTGTTTTTATCAGAACTTTTGATAAATCTGTCGAATTTGGTGTTTTAAAAAAATTATTTTTTAAGGTAGAAATAGTGGAGGTCAAACGTAAGCAAATGCCGGCTTTACTGGCTAAATGTTTGCTTCAAAATGTAATCCAGCCCCCTTTTGTTTCCCAGTTGTTGCTTTCCTCCAGTCTGAGCTGCAGTTGGTCACAGGGAATGGAAAGGTCTTGCCAGGTTTGCTGAACAATATGTGGTGGTTGCTGTTGGTAGTATTTGATTGCAAAATTAAAGAAATCAAACAGAACGTAGTTTGGATTTGTATTAGTTGAGGCTGCTTTTCCCTTTTTAGGTCTAATTTTAGTTGCAGCACTGGTCAGTACTTGAAATTGCCTTGGTCTTAACACTGTAAACAGGAGAGTGTGTTAGTCATAGAGATAACGTATGTCACACTCGTAGTCTTTGTCTTCCTCGTTTCCTTATGGTTTTGTGAGGTTTTTTTCTTTCCTTCGCTGTGGTGCCTGTTCCTTGGAGACAATTTGTTTCAGCCAAGAGGGAAATCAGAGTGGGGTGGAGCCTTAGAGTAATAGGAGTTTCTATACAAGGAGGAAAAAACCCCAACCAACCAAAAACCAGTGTTGTGGCAAATCAGGGAGGAGGGAAAGCTTTAAGATGGTTTTGTAAACACAGACATGTAAGCCACTTACAACAAACATTAAGTGTCAGAGTCACAGTTCTCTCCTTGTTTTCGTGTCACTTTGTGGGAATTGAAAGAAACAAACGTAAAAATGGTCTTGCTGTGGAGGCTTTACTGATGTACCTGTTCACTTTTTTCTTCTGGTTAGTAGAAATCATCAGTTTAGCAATATTTCCATACACTGTCTTACTGTAATCCATTTTTAAAAAAAAAAACTCTAAACAAAGGAACGGCAAAAACCTGAAGGGGGCAGAATCTGAAAGCAAAAAACAAACAGAAAAAAAGTTATTACTTGGTAAGAATAAACAAAAGGCTTTTACTTATTGTAAGCACCCTGTATTCTAGCCAGGGTTGTCTGCATGGTTCTCCCGTGTTGATCACAGCTACACAGAAAATTTAAGAAATGGCAGCAGGGAAAGCTGAGTGTTACATTTCCTGTAGCATGTCATTTAGTGTTTCTTACATCCCAGCTTGTCTCTGCTGTAGCTGTGGCAGCAAACTCTGCCAGTTCTGAGCAGGCAGCTGTGCTTCGGGTTTTCCAGCTGCTCTGGATCCAGGCAGTGCCAGAAATGCTGGAAACAGATGTGCTGGTTCTTGGTTTCTGCTGGAATTTGTAACCTGGTGCCTTTAGTTGTGCTGAAATTCCCAGCATTTTGCCTGAGAGCTGGGAAAGGTGGTGGCAGTGGAGGAGCTGGCACACGTTTCCTTCCAGCCTGTGCTGCGGGGGGGCTGCGCCTTCCAGGAGGAGAGGAAGTATTTAACATTATGGTTGCTAAATCTGATAAAACCTGACAGAGCTTTACAAGTAAATCTATTCATCCCTTTGTCTTGTATTCTTTCTTGGCTTTTCGAGCTTCAGTTTATTTCCCTTGTAAGTTTATTTGCTGTTGGTATACAATTCCAGTTGTTTTTTCTGCGATTTCCTTTGTTTCTTTCGCCTTTCTCCTTTACTTGTAGCTGTTATTCCCTAGTTTCTACATGCTAGCAAAACACTTTTTCTAGAATGAACTCATAACCTTGTTTTTACTTGTAGACTTCCATTGTTACACACTTTTGAAATAATGTACTTTGCAAGTGTCACAAAGTGGATATCAAATTTAAGTCAAAAGCGATAAAGTTCTGTGAAGAATTGCTTGTATGAGACTTGCAGGATGCAAACTTCAGGTTCTGTAAAGAGTGGTGGCTTCCTACCCTCAACCCACTGTAAAATACCAGGGAGATGTACTCATCTGGAGAAAAATATGGGGATATATTGTCTGTTCTCTGGCAGCTAAGGAAGTGGTCTTCAAACCTCTTTGATTTTACAAACCATCAGTTAAAGAAAAAAAAGAGATGATAATTCACCCCCAATAAATGTATTTTCTCTCCATGTTCCAGAGGACTGTCTTGCTTGGGTGCACATACCTCTCTTTGGATGCACTCGGAGACTCTTTGAGAATTATTTACATGCTTTCTAGTTTTCTTAGCTTAGGAAGCTGCAATTTTCAGGAGCTCAAATACAGTGTGTTATTGTACATTATTTATTCGTTGTGGATATATAGATATATTTAGAAGTATTTCTGTTCAGTATATATGGCATACACGAGAAAAATTTTATAGTTGTTTGTACTTCTTTATAATTGGAAGGGGTTTACTACACCAGTGATTTCCCTTGCCAAATTGAAATAAATATAATAATTCATAAAATAATAAATAAAATAAATGTTTAAATAAAGCATCCTAAAATGTTTTCTTGTTGAATTATAGTGGCTGTCTTTGCACACCAGCTTGGTTGAAAGAAAGCATGTATTTGGTAATATTTTACATTTAAGTAACTAAAAAAAAGCAGGCTGTTAGTTTTTTCAGATGTTGAACACTAAGCACGTTAGAAAATGTAATTTAATTGCAAGAAAGCCTAAGCAAATTGCTTCAGGTAATTGTTTTTTGGGTTTTTTTAGGTGTCTCTAAATGTATTATCAGGGTTGAAGTTTTTTTTCTGTCACTATCCATTGGCAGAGAAGACTCTTCTCTGGCAGTGGGAATCAGTCCTCTTTGATCTTTTTAACCTACCTGTCTAACTTCTGTGTGCATCCCTATTTTTAAGTACATGTAAACTGCAGCTATATTTGCTCAGGCATGGTGTCAGTGGTGGGCAGTGTTGGTTTTTTTTCTGATTTAGCCTGTACAGACTAAATCAGGCAGAAAAAAACTGCTTACAGTGTAAATGTCTTGACTGATGGAAGTGGCTGCAAGCAGGGTATTCCCTGTAAAGCCATCCTGACTGTAGGGTTTGTTCCCCACTCTGAACTTGTTTTTGATTGATGTGGTTTTACAAATGTTATCTTTTGGGCTCCTTGCTTGAGGGGAGGGATTAAGGTAGGACATGATGCTGACCTGTGCAGCTTGGTGACTGAGTTCTTTCAGTGGTTCTTTCACAGTACAGCAGACTGGGTTTGTTTGCTGATGGGTGATACTTCCAGAACTGCCAAAAAGGTATTTTGCTTGATGAAGATTAAAAAAAAACAAAATCTATTATTATTTCAAGTAAAAACATTAGATAACTTTTAGACATGTAGCTAGGGAGGGAAGTGCTGGAATAATGAATTGGACACTTGGTACAGTGCTTTGCTATGTATGTTTCATGTATCTGAGTTTAAATTCAGAGTAATGTAACTCCAACTCCAGCAGACTTTCTACTGGATGTCATAAAATGACAGATTTCTGATTTTTAAAATGTCAAAACCATAAATCATTAGTTTGCTAAGATTGCACTAGCAAGCTATTAAAGAACATGGCAGTATTTACTGTAGATAAATGCAAATTTTAAAAGGTTCTCTGTATCATGGTTTAAATGATTTATTTGCTTTCAATGCTCGTATGAATCTGATGTGATGTAAAGATTTAGGATATTTCATTTCCTGTATGGAGCTACAAATTTGCATGTTATTAAACGATCTCTCAGAGTCATATCTTCCTTGTATGTCTTCAACAGTATCATAGGTTAAGGTACACTGAAAAATGTTAATTGAAACATAAGGAGAATTTAAAGCTGTTAATACAGGTACTGGAAAGATGGGAATTTTGGCTGTATTTAGATATAGTCTGTGGTAATATCTATTGAAATACATCACACAAGTCAAACAAGGAAGACTACATGTGTTGTAAATACGCCTTTAGCCACTGTTTGGAGAGTGTTGAAATGTAGTCTTGAAATTGTTTGATTTGCAAAAAATCAACTTGGTAGTTCTTTGTATCCTCAGGGATTTGAAATAAAGCTCAGCGCTGCAGCCTCTTCAGGAGCAAAGAGCCTCTATGCTCAGTGTTGTGTGTTGGACAAAAGCTGGTAGGGAATCACTTTTATCCTGTTTCCTGTTTTCCTGCCTGAACTTTTCCAATGGCTGCAGGTTTGCTGGGTGTTATCCACTGTTTGGTCAGTGCCAGTGTGGGGCCCTGGGCCCCTGGTGCTTGGGTTTTGTGTTCGTGTCAATACTTTGTATATCAGCTGTCCCACCTCTTGATGGGTCAGTAAAGACTGGGAGAAGGGAGAAATTCCTTATACTGAACTTGTTTATGCCTTTCATTTTTGGAATCGTTGTCATATTTCTGAAGAGAAGACAGAGGCACTGTGCATGATGGTGCCATAGAATCATAGAATAGCTTGGTTGGAAGGGACCTTAAACATCATCTAGTGTGGAATGCTGTGGCTGTCTTGAGTTCAAGCATGGTGTTTTTAATTTTAACTGTTTGTACTAAGATCTCTTTTTGAATGGATACCAAACTGATAAAATAAATGTAGAATTTTTTTTTCCTGTTTGTTTGTGTAGGATAGAATTTAACTTTGCAAATTATTTCACTTGAAACTGGGCTTGCTCCCATTATAAGATACTGAATTTCAGGTTTTGGTATGTACTTTAAAAAGTAGTTAATAGTTCTTTCTAAAATAGATTAAAACCAAAATGTATAAAATTTGAAATTCATAGAGCTGTTTCCCCAGCCCCCATGTTTAAAAACATGGTGTAAAGCGAATTCTTCCTTGCATTGCTCTGTTTTCACTGGGCCTTCAGCTGCCCGCTGCAAACTGAACGAGTTGTGTTAGTGAACTCATTTGACATAAAATGCTTGCAAGTAGAGTGAAAATACTAGATTATTAGCTAAGGTAAATAAAGAATCATTGATTATAGAATAATTGTATTTTAAAAATTGTTTATTTCCCGCCCCCCCAACCTCATTCTGTTGGGAAGGAGAAACCCATACACCAGAAGGATACTTCAGTTGTACCTACATGGTCAAGAATTTTGCTTTTTTTGCATTTGTTATTTTCCCTGAGGGAGTAATTTTCATGTATGCGTAGCTAAGTGCATTTTTAAAGAAAAGTTTTAATGAACTGGTTTATGTCTCAGATGAACTGGGTAGGAGATATTTGCCAGTAATTTCCTGGGTAATTTCTGTAGTTTAGCTGTTGCGAAGTTGATGGAACTGGTTTTATAGAAGCCGGTGCTTAAATGTCAACTCCTCTGCTACTTTGAAGTTTTATCCTGTCTTATTTCCTCAAGATACAGCTTTTTTTTCTTCATTGTGACGAAGCATGCTGATATAAGCTGCTGATAAAGGTGTGTGGAGGAGGAAGAGAATGATACAGTGCTGAGACACTGTATTAAAAATATGTAATTCTGGGCTAATTGTTTCAAATACAACATTAGGTGGCAGCAGTAGACTCTTAACACCTTGTTGGGTGCCTGTTGAATTTACATTTAGGTGATTTTCCAAACGAGAGACAGACTTGAAGAAATTTTATTTTAATGCAAAATATTTATGTGACATCCCTTTGAAGGCAAGCAATGAGAATGGTTTTTCCCTGAATGATCCAGCTTTGATTGTAGTTAATAACAGTGTTGAACAGAGTCCCACAGAAGCATCAAGGTTAAAGTGGGTGCAGTGCTGTTGTGCAATGCCATTTTTGATTAAAATGGGCTTCTCATTTGCCAGGTAGACAAAGTTGTAGGCTTTCTTATGAACTTGGCAATAGGAGAGAAAGCAGCTAATTAAGGAGAATTTTTTTTTCTTCCTTTCTTAACACCCTTTTTCCTTTAGAAAGTAGAGTAGATTAGTATTATTAGTATTCTTTTTTTGTAGTGCAGCTGTAGGGTAGTGCTGGATGAGGGAGATTGGCAACTTCAGCCTGAAGTATCAGCAAGAAAATACGTGATTTTCTGCAAAAATTACCTGTTTGCTCTTTGATGTTGTTTTGGTTTTTTTGTTTGTTTGGGGTTTTTGGGTTGTTCCTGGTTTTGTTCGAAAATGGGAGAAACCAAGTCCAAAATCAGAGTAAGATTCAAGAGGAATCTTCTGCTTACAGAAGAGGTTGGAGCAGAATCTTTCCTTCTGTGAAAGAGTCACTGGTCACTTGCATGTTCATGGTCTCACTTAATTAGACTTTGAACCAAGGTAGCAAATGACCTTAAATCATCTGTGTCCTGCTGGAAGGTAGGACTTCACCTTTCTTGAGTGGGTCTTCCCACAGTTCTTTGTGTTCCTCCAGTTTTTCTAGTGCATTGGGGTTGATATAGCAGCAATAGAATAAAGAAAAAATTTGACATCCAGGCTTTTTCTGCCCCTTTCTTGCCCTCCCTGTTAACCTCTCTAGGCCTGAGCCCTGTTTCACTGACTTGACATTCATGGTAATGTCACTATTTGATTTACTTATCCAAACTATCAACAGGCTTTCCTGCCAAATCTTTTTAGGACTCAGATTTTAATGTTTTGATGTTGTGTTAGTGATGGAAAAGACTGCATGGGAAGTGGGAGGTGAGGGGCAGAGAATGGACTGCTGCAAATTATTGTGTCTGAGTTACTCTCGCCATGTTTTTCCTCTTCTGTTCTGTAGAAGCCTCTCCAAATCACAACCATCTTTTTATCATATCTGGATTTGTATCGTGGTGCTGACTTTTCCTGTTTATTGTGTGCCCTCAGGGAATTTGATCAACTTGGAATCACCCAGGACCCTACGGAACTCTTACCCTAAAGAGATTTTAATTCTTATCCTTCCCATATCTTTGGCATTTATTTTTGATGATCAATAAATTTCAATCAGTTAAATTCAATGAGTTTCTGAATATATTAAATATATTTCTGTATATGTGAAAGGGTATGGAGTCGGGGGGGATGGTTTATTTCTTTGGTGGAAGATAAGAACAAACATAGGCAAAGAATATTATAAAGACCCACCTTTGCAAGTTCTTATTAAGCATAAACGTAAAAAAATTTCACTGAGATTGAACCAGCTTATTTGACTGCATTTTTTTTTCTTCATGGGATAGACATTCATACTCCTTGTTTTAGACATAATAAAGAAACAATTTTGATACTAGAAAATCATCATCTTGAGGAAAAGGGAAGTCACAGTTTGGTTAATAGTCCTTCATCCTGGCTTTGAGGAACAAAGCAAGAACTTGGTGTGTGGGTTATCTCATAACCAGAAGGATGAGGAAGCTCTATAGAAGTGAAGACTTTTTTGGAGGTTTGAGATAAAAATACGAAGATCCAGCCCTGTAGTTCTCCCAAATATAGCCAATTTGGCTTTTCCAGCACAAATTCTGATTTTGGACTTGGTTTCTTCTTTTTGTGTTATCGGTCAATGAAAAAATTTTTCTTGGGTTGTTTTGAAAGCTTTCTAAATATTTTATATCCGTTAGTGGGAGAAATAACTTAAATTAGATTAGTAACCTAAATCATGTTTTTTCAGGAAGGTGGAGCTTGACTGTTTATTCTGAGTTGTTTTCTGCATGCAGTAGTTTGGTAGTTGCTTACCCAAACAGTGAACCATCTCTTTCATATCTCACATCACTTCATTACAAAGAAAGGTTAAGTGTGTTTAAATTGTCCTTTTTGGTTTTATTTAGAAGTGTTATAGTGCTATTTTATACTAAAAATTAGTGCTACTATGTTGACTTCTCATTAGTTTAATTTTCTAAGGAGGGTAAAAATACACTCTCTGCATGTGAATTCAAAAATTGTTGTATTCTCCCTGTTCTCAATCAGCTAAATGTAGAACCATTTTACTGAGAAGCTTGAGCTATTGGCTTAGTTTATATATATTTTTGAAGGTGGATATAACTGGCAAAATCTAAAATTTGTGAGGATGTATTTGAATGCTGCCCTTTAAAACCCTTCCTGTAAGCTTGTACTTAATTCTACATGCTGAAGAAAGAAAACGTTATGCCACCCTGTAGGTTGCTATAAAGATTGTTTATGCAGCTCAGCACAGGACTTAAAATACGTTGAATTGGAGAATTTTGAAAAATGTACTCTGCGACACAGGAGACCAAATCATGCTAAAGTGCAAGGAAAGACTATACATCAGTTCAAAGGCTACATTATTCAAAAAAATACAACCATAAAAAAGGTAATAAGATTACATTCTCACACTTCATGGCTAGTAAGGTGCATTAAGCTGCTCAGATATTCATAACTTACTGTGACATTTGGGAAGATTACATTTTGCTGTGCACAGCCATTACTGCAGCTCAGATAATAACTAGCCAATGCATGGACCTGGATTATGATCCCTGTCATTGGAAACAAATTTGTGTTTTGAAGGTTGATCAGTTTCAAATCACCATTAGAAAGGGTTAATATGACATAGTGTGGGGTGTGTGTGTGCCTGGGTGTATCTAATGGGTGTGCATACATATTGTACATCAGCTGCACCCTGCCTTGGCTATTCTGCTTTCCCTGGCAATTTTTTTTTTTTTGTCCTCACTTCCCTCACAGGAAGTGTTAAAATGGTAATTATTTTTTTACCATAGCATATTATTCCTAGAACGTGCTTGCTGAAATGCATGTGTTTGCAGATTAGATTGCAAACCTAATTTGACAGCTTCCTGGATGGGTGGGTTCTGATAATAGTGTATGTAGCCAAAAATGAAAGATTGGTGGTGTAGACTATAGGGTGAAGGTAAGGTCACCTCCAGTAGCTGTATATGGTTTTGGTGTGATAATTGATGGTTGGCTGATAGTTAAAAACCAAATGCATAAAGAGTTGAATTTCTTGTTAAGAATTAGCAGGTGGTTTGTGGCCAGAATTTAACCTTCAGCTGCTCTGTCTCTACAAAGAATACAGTATTTTCTTCGTTCCTTACCTTGATTTTAAGAAGAGCACCTTCTTGTGGAATACCTCAGTTTTGTAGAGGATAAATTCAGTGTGAAATGAGGTATAACACCTCATTTCTGATTATTTATTTTACTTTTTCAAATGCTCTGTTGAGGGTTTTTATTAAGGGGGTGTGTGTATTTTTCTCTTTGCATTTGTTTTGAGATAATTCTGTGTTAATTCATTCTGCCCAGCATTCCCCCTGGAATTCTACCCTACAGAGCTTTCTTGAGGTAGGCCTCTGCTCCATCTTTTGGAAGGGGCAAACTAAGGCTTGGAGAGTGGTAATGATTTGATAGATCTGTGTGAGTTGACAGCATGAGTTGATATAGAGAAGCTGGGAATATAACTCAAGTCATCCCATTCAGTTCTTGCTGTTTCCCGAGATATTATGGAAGCATCTGATAGTAAATTGCATAATTATTTTTCATGACCCAGAGGGGAGAAGATGGAAAAGTGTAAATTACTGTTTAGAAATCGTTGCCATGAGACATTGTCTATTCTGTCATAAAAGCAGTAACTTTCTCTGCTTCCTGTGGCGTTTGGCATTACTGATTTATGCCCAGAAGTCCAAAGATTGCTTCTTCAAAGTGACAAGGTTTAGACACTTGAGGAAAATGTATGGTAATTTCAGTGGTTAATGAAGAGCGTGTATTCTGTTCCATGGGTGAGTTGAGCTTTGGATCCTGACTAGCTGAGAGAAGCTGCTGGAGCTAATATGGAAGCAAGTTAGTATATGGATTTTGGGACAGTTTTGACATGGTGCAACTTCAGCAGGTGACATTTCTGAAGCTGCTTATGGTCAAAGCCTGTGAAAGGAACACCACGTAGGACAGAAATAATGACACAAACTTGTAGAAGTGAGAACGAGCCGAAATATTTCTGGTCATGAGTCTATTTGGATAATTTGAGTCAATGCTATCTGAATTCCTGTTTGTATAGAATGGGTATAGAATGGGTATTTTAATAAGCATGGCATGTTTTTAAGGTTAATACAGCTCCAAAGTCCAAGAGAACTTTAAAGAGTGGATGGAGGGAGTTTGTATAAAGGACTTAACTTAGTCTAATGCATTTTGCCTTCAGCTGGAATTCTTGTTTTATTTAGTACACAAGTGAGAGTGGAGCAGGTTATTTCCTTCCCCCCTCCACCTCCTCTGCACAGGCATATGTGGTTACTCAGTGTATGTTCAAGCAAAACTTGCCTCTAGGAGACCTGAAATATTACAGGGTTTAAGTGTAGTAGCCAAATCACAGCCAAAGGCTTGGAACAGCCCTGCTGTTCCACATTCCTGCAAAGCAAGCCTTTGCTTTCTTTGAGTACCTGGGACTGCCAATGAACCTGGCAGTTAATTCTTAACCAGCTTTAGTCAGTATCTCAGGAATGTCTCTTAAGAGTTCATAAGTGGCAATATTTCTGATGTGCATCAGCTCCTTTTGGCTAGAATTGCCCTCTTAATTTGTTAAGCAAATGTGAAGGAAAGCTTTTAGGGTCACTTCGGGGCATTTAAGATATCTTGACTGCTTTGTTGTGCTCACCTGTTTTAGAACACTCACTTGGTGTCCTCTCTTTTCAGCTCTCCTTGGGACATCTGTATCCTAAAGTACCCAAATATTTTTCTGCAGCAATTGTCTGATAGTAGGTGGCACCTTAAGAGCACCTTTGTTACTCAACAGAACTTGAAACAGAAGAAAAATAAAATGATACATTGATATTGGCCTCGTTATTTTTTTTCCCTTATGTCTTTGATAGTTTTCTTCTCACAGAATGAATTACTTTAGGCACGGAATAGTACTTTAATACAGTTGCCTTAAGCTTTTCTTTTTTGAAATATTTTTCTCTGAAAGCTCGTCGGGGGCCAGTTTGACTTGGAAATGAACTTTATCATCCAAGAAGGAGAGGGCATCACCTGCATGGTGGATTTACTGGATAAGTGTGACATCACCTGCCAGGCTGAGGTTTGGAGCATGTTTACAGCAATCCTCAAGAAAAGTATCCGGAATCTCCAGGCCTGCACAGAAGTGGGGCTCGTGGAACAAGTGCTCAAGAGGATTGATAGAGCTGACAACATGATTGCAGGTACAGCTTCTCCCAGTGTGGGACTCCAACTGTGCTGCTTCTGTGCAAAATCTCATGCACACAGTTTTTCATTAGATGATAAAAATGTGACACTGCGTTTTATTAAGCATTTACATTGCTGTTCTTTTTCCTTTTCAGATCTCTTAGTGGATATGCTGGGTGTGTTGGCTAGCTATAACCTGACAGTTCGAGAGCTGAAGTTATTCTTCAGCAAGCTGCAAGGAGAAAAAGGGAGATGGGTAAAAGAAAACATAAAACCTAAAGAATTTTGATCGTGTTGCTTTTATTTTTCCTAATTTTCACAAGTTAAGACTGTTCCATAAACTCCATTATGAACAAATTTTCAATGTACCAAAAAATATAGGAAGCTTTCTTGTATTATATAGAGAATCTTTTTACCTGAAAACAACCAAAATACAGAGAGTAGAATAGTGATGAAGTTTAATTTCTTCCTGAACCTGGGGACTATATTGGTCTTTTTGAACACCTGGGAATAATAAGGTGACTCTTAAGTGTTTTTATGCACATGATTTCATTTTTTTTTTGATTCCAGCTATGTGAAATTGAAGGAAAAAGGCTTAATTTTTTTTTAAGTCACAAGAGAGAAATAAGTAAAAAATACCTACATAGGCAGCTCCATCTGCTCCCATTTTCACATTTCTGTACTTTACCTGAAGATTAAAAAAAAATATTCAGCTAGGGAAGTGAGAATTCTGGCAGAAATTGAACTGAATGAGATAAGTCCCAGTGAAAAATTTTATAATTTCTCTCATTCCTGTGTGGAATAGGAAGGGACCCTTTTACAGCTGAGAAGCCACCTTCCCTAAAGTAAAAACATGTATGTTGTACAGGCCACCTGATAAAGTTTTCTTCAACACACAATTGTTGTTTCACTGTCCTTGGGAACTATTTTAACAATCATTTTACTTGCTTTGAATTTTAATTCAGCTCCTGTTATTTTTAAATACTCTGCCTAGTGTAGAGGAAAAGTAGCAGTGTCTCTGTTGACGTAAAATAATTTTAAAATAGAATATACAATATAAAAACAAGTATGCACACATAATACAGCAAATTTTAAGAGGTCCTTTGAAATAAATAACTTTGGAGATCTTAACCTGCTTAAATAAAAATACTCTAAACTTCATAATGGTTTAAACTGAATAATTGAACATAGAGAGTATATTTAACTGTAGGTGAATTAAAGTTGTCTCTGTAACATTAACTTTTTCATTTCCTGTCTCCCTGCTATTTGCATTTAATTTCCTTTCCTTATTAAAGACCAAATACAGGGGAAAGCAAGAGAAAAATGCTGCAGTTGGATTGCCAAGTTGTACAACTCCATAAATCTTCAAATCAGCAGAACTGCAAAGATACCAAGAATTTTGCTACAACACGAATTACCTGGTCAAATTCTATAGCACTGCAGACATCTAATAGGCATTTCCTTCTTATTTTTAACTCAGATTCTTGAAGCACTCCTTAGCTGACTGCACTTTTGGCACATTTGAAATATTTGTAATGGATCATGCAATGCTTTGTTTTCCAAGGGTAACTGTTTACAACAGGGGGAGAAAGGGCACTTTCAGGAAAATATCAGGATTATTAAAATCGTAGTTTAAAAATAGATCTGCCAGAAAGATATGGTGTGGTGAGAGACAACACACGAAATTGTCCTGTCACTATGATCAGTATTTGCTGTTCTTCAGTTGTTCTGAGCTCATGTACTTGATTTGGAATTTGTAGTTGCAGAGTATTACAATAAAATCAGCAGGATATGGGTCATGGAGAAGTGTTAAATATTCACACTGAGCGCTCAGTTTAGGTGCTCCAAACTGCCCTTGGGACTTGAATCTTTCTCCATGAACTTATGTGAAAGTATAAACTAAATCAATTTAATCTAATGTATGATTGTAGTACTGATGAAAATAATCCTTCTGCTGATATTCCCTCTCTTTTTGCTAGGTATTCCCCATCTCCCTTGTGCTGGCACAGGTTTCACTCAGCCATAATCCAGAACAGCTGTAAATAAAAATTGGTTTGCATTTGTTTTGTTTTCCCTAAGTTAGGTCACATCTGTATCAGTTCATTTTTTCTAGCTTACTGTAAAATCATGCAGAAAGCTGATGGGAATGAACAAACAGAGGCAGGAATCAATGTTCAGGGTCAGTTTAGCTTATGCTGGGTGAAAGTGGCTCTGGCCTTCAAGTCCTTAGTGAAGTTACCAAATTAATTGTATTTCAGGGCTCCTACTGTATGCTGTGTGAAGGTATTCATGACTGTTTATGTTGTTTTATTAAAAGTTCTGAGTGTCTTAGCAGGGTGTTACTCAACCATGTGCAAAGTTAAAAAATGTGTTAGAATTTGCTTTTTATGTGTATAGTCCTTTCTTTCTTATAGGTTTGTTTTATTTACTTACAAATACAGTAATTCTCTTTGTCAGCCACCACATGCTGGGAAGTTATTGTCTGTGTTAAAACACATGCCTCAGAAGTATGGACCTGATGCCTTCTTCAACTTTCCAGGAAAAAGTGCTGCAGTATGTAGATATTTTAAGTTTCTTGTTTGTTTGTTCGTTGTTCTACTAAGGCCCTTGGTTATTTTCATTCGTGGTGTTCTTTGTCTCATCTGTCATGGTCACAGAGTTTTAACCAAACTTTTTTTCTCTGCCTGACACCTAAATCATGTTTATAATAGATGTGCAATATCACTACAGAAGGACAAATATCATTACATAAAGAATGGATTCCAATGAGGCTTTTTAATATTTTGTTGTTTTTTTTCAGATTGGTTCAGTTAAATCTTGTTGCAAGGAGAATATACCTGCTTTTCATTTTAGATACTTATGATAAATCTTTGAGAAAGCATTGTTCCTAAACATTTCTAGGCTGAATATACTGAAAAGGATTAAATTTAGCAATGATTAGTCTTTTTGTAATTGTTCCTGTGACTCATTTCTAAGTTTTGTGGTGTTCACTTGAAAAAGAATTTGAAACTAAATAGGCAGTTGGAAAACCCTGTGCAGAATCTTCCGTTGGAATTCAAGCATGTCAACACTTTGGCTTCTACAATTGTAGAATGAAAAATTATGTTCAAAATTTCATGCTTAATTCAGAGTAAGATTTGAATAAGATTTATCAGATGACTCTTTCCAGTTTTCTTCACATAAACCCATTAGCTTTCTGCCTTGGTGGCTTGAGATTGAATTTCACCAACTTGATGACATAATGAATTATTTTTTTGAATGAAAACTTTGGAGACTGAAAAACGCAGACTACTAGAAAAGTGCTCCTGCAGTTTTATCACATGCAGCAGAACTTGGCAATAGACAGACATGTTTTTGTTCATTTTGGTTGTTCATGGTTTTGTATTTAACTTCTGGTTTGTATTTAACTTCTGTTAATTATGTTGAATGCTTGAACCATATGTTATGATGTTGGGGTACCTCAGTAACCTTTATGGGGATATTTTTATATATATTTAAATTAGGAAGTCTAAGAAATTAAGTATTTACTGTAATTACTCCATGATCCATTGTGAGTTAAGTCAAGTGATAGTGCTACCAGTTCCCAAGAGTTAGGTGCAAAGACATGGAGAGTGGTTAGTTAGCTGGTATAGAGAAGGATTTATAGCATTTTGTTTGGTCAGGAGTAGCTGAAAGGAGCATGGGAACATAATAACAGGTCTGGAGACACTTGAGTTCTTTGATCTTTTTTTATTCATTAATATTGATCACCTGGACAGCATCTTTGATCAGAGGTTATTACAATCTTAATTGAAGTGTGTATTGTAAACCTGTGCAGCAAACCAGCAGAAAGTTAATAGTAATGTTAAAAAAACCCAACCGAACAAAAAAGTCCAAAAAAATAAACCCCAGCTGTTTGAAACAAAAGGTTCTGCCACATGGTTTGTAACTCAAGGGCTTTTGCACTAACAAAAGCAATGTTTGATATGAAGATTTTCCCTGGTGTGGATTGTATGCTGTTTCTTTTGAGGAAGTTTATAATTCTGTCTTATTCTCCAATCTGAATTTGCATTTTGAGAAGTTGTTATTCTACAAGGCTTTCCCTAAAGCATTTAAGTTTTGAAACATAAGTTACTATTAATAATATTTTTTGAGATATAAAGGTCAATTTTTAAATATTTAGGTTAATTAAATATTGTAACAATCAAGTACAAAGAGAACAGAAGTTAGGCCAAATTTTTTTCTTTAGTATAGAGGAACTGTACACATTTGCAGTGTGTCTCTGTTTGTCAGCATATATTTGTAGAGTGTATCTTAAGCTGCACACTTTTATTGTTGTGTTGATCTTTCTACATGAATTACTTCTTGCTTTGTTCAGGCTATTGCCTTACCTCCTATAGCCAAGTGGCCATACCAGAATGGATTTACTTTCCACACTTGGCTAAGAATGGATCCTGTAAATAATATTAATGTGGATAAGGATAAGCCTTATTTATATTGGTGAGTATTATGTAAAACTGATATTGCTGATGTTCAGTTTCTATTAATTGTTGAATGATTTCTGTATCTGTGCTGATTTTATTCTGATTTGTCAGTTTTCGAACAAACAAAGGACTGGGTTATTCTGCTCACTTTGTTGGAGGCTGCTTGATTGTAACGTCCATAAAATCAAAGGGAAAAGGTTTCCAGCACTGTGTAAAATTTGATTTCAAGCCACAAAAGGTAAGTAAAAATAATAAAATCTTTCAAACATGTTTCATGAATCTAAAATTGTAACCTGGGAGTATGTGTCCTAGCTGTTGATTAATCTTGTCTTTCTGTAGAAAAACAGTTACACTTGAATGAGCAAAACAAATTTGTGGTCTGAATTCTTATTTCATTTTAATTTTACAACTACAATATGTGTTGATTTTGTTACTGGTGTTCAAGGCTGGCTTGTCTATTAGATAGTGCTATGTGATGTTGAATGTTCCCTTTTTCACTAAGATATCCTGTTAATGTTTCTGGAACAAGTGGTGTAAGCATCTTGTCGGGGAACAGGCCTCCTCAGGAATTCCTTATCAGTAATACCTTGCTGTAAATATGGATTCTGTTTGTGCTAATTTGACATGCACAGCCTTTCAGAGGCTTTAGTCTGGAGCCATCCTTGCTCTTTGGAATGGCATTTGTAGTAGTTCATCATGCTAAGAGTAACCCAGTTTAGAACTTATTTACAGAGTGGTTTCAGCCTAGATTTAGTTCAGCATTGTCATAAAGATTTTTTGAGTTATATGCCATAAATACCTTTTAAGCTTGCGTGTGGAAAAACGAGCATAATCTCCTTTGACATAGCAATGCAAGAAAACTCACCAGTGACTTATTCATCTTTTTTACTTAGCATACATCTTTCAGTCCTAATTTAATTCACATAAGGAGTTTAATTTGTTCTCCCATGCCCCGTAAGAATACTTAAGCTACTCCTAAGTGTCTATAGAATTATATCAGCAGTTTTTTTATTGTTTAGTGGTACATGGTGACCATAGTGCACATCTACAACCGCTGGAAGAACAGCGAGCTCCGGTGTTACGTGAACGGGGAACTGGCATCTTATGGGGAAATCACCTGGTTTGTCAACACCAGTGATGTGAGTAATCCCTGCACACTCATGTCCATAGCTGATGGATTACATAGATGTTCTTTGCCATTTTGTCCATAAACCTCCCCCATTTTATGTATTTTTAAAAAATGTTGAAATAAAAATAGTAACTTTTTGGTAGAGGAGTAAATTGTGCTTTCATACATACCAGAATTTCAAATTTGTTTCTGCTGAGACCCTAAAATACTTGTTAATGTAAAAATATTCCTTGATAAAATGCCTATTTTTTGCATGATTTGCTTGTGTGGCATGGATTAAACCCTGTTACTGGGTTCTGTTTTCTGTTTTCAGACATTTGACAAATGTTTCCTGGGTTCTTCAGAAACAGCAGATGCCAATCGAGTGTTTTGTGGGCAGATGACATCTGTTTACCTTTTTAGTGAGGCTCTCAATGCTGCTCAGATCTTTGCCATTTATCAGCTTGGCCTGGGATATAAGGTACCTTAGAATTGACTTTCCTAAGTTTAATCCTGATAAGATTCTTTATGGTAGATGTTAAGAATGTTGTGACACCTCTGTGCCACAAAAAAAGGAATCTTTTTATTAAACTCTTCCATGTTTCTTCTGTAAGCCTATGTATAGCCTTACAAGCTACAAGTAAGCATTAAAGTTTCTTGATTTCTTATAAAACAGAAAGAATGGTGCTCCTGTTTGCTTCTCAAAATTTCCATGTTGGTGATTGGGAGAGGGAGAACACAACTGTTATCTCTGGTTCACTTTTTCATTGAGGCTGAAAACTTTAGATCAGTTATGATATATTTGTTTTAGAAATGTGGCTTTATAGTTGCTTGTGCTAGTGGGGTTTTTTTAATGTGTGAAGTCAGTGCTGAGGATTAGTTTTGTTGCAGTGATTTATTATTTGTTTAGTCATAGCCTGAGGGGCACTAATTGAAGGCTGTTATTCCCCAGCAGCTGTACAAACATACGCTAAAAAAAGATGGTTCCTTTTCTATCTGCTCCTCAATTATTAGTTCCTTCTGAGTGAACATTGCTGACAGTCCTGCTGTTTCCAAGCTGATGTGGTTCTTTTACATTACCCACTATCTTGGCAGACACTCTTCAGGGGCCAAAAAAATTCTGCTATTTTAATACTATAAAATTGGCTTTGAGTCTTATGAGTCTTTGGTGCTTATGAGAACCTTTCTTTATGAAATGCTGCTTGATTAAAGCAATGTTTTAATCATTTTTTGCAATAGTTGTTCTGAACTGTATCTTCAGTGTGCTTAATCTAATTTTTTTCTTCTTTCCTTCCTCAACCCTGCTTTCCAATCCAGGGAACATTCAAGTTCAAGGCAGAAAGTGATCTCTTCCTCGATGAACATCACAAATTGTTGCTATATGATGGCAAACTCTCCAGTGCTATTGCTTTTATGTACAATCCAAGGGCTACAGATGCACAGCTGTGTCTAGAGTCATCCCCTAAGGATAACCCTTCTATTTTTGTTCATTCACCACATGCCCTCATGCTGCAGGTAAATCAACATTTTCATAGATTTGGAGGATACAAATGATTTCTGTCTGAAAATCTAAAATCCCGTTTTATAGGGATTTGGATAAGAGATGGAATTGCCTGTAGGTTGGGTTTTTTTGGGTTGGCCCTGCCCTTGTTTCTTGAACTAAAGAGGATGGACAAGAATCCTAAGAAAAAAGTTTATTCTATGAATAAACACAAAGGCTGTGTTAGCTTTGGAAAAAAATCCTTCTTGTTCACTTCTGACACGTTCACTCCCCTGCAGATGTTCCCTATCTCCCATTCCTTGCCCTGTTCATATGAAATCCTTTTCTTCCCTGTGCTTTGAATGCCACCTCCTGTAGATTCACCTGAGGATGTACATTGTACATCTGTATCTAAAAGTATCTGTATCTAAAGCAGTAGCTCAGACTTACGGGCCTGTGTATGTGACTGTGGCAGCCAGTTCATTCTTCTTGCTGTTTGTTTTTATTTGGTAATAATACAGTTTTTATATTGAAGAAATTAAAAACTATTTTCAACGAACTTTTTATCAGTTTCTGAAGGAGGTTTCAATATTTCTTGTTTCTTCTTTGTCAGGATGTGAAAGCAGTCTTAACGCACTCTATCCAAAGTGCCCTGCACTCCATTGGAGGAGTGCAGGTGCTTTTCCCTCTCTTTGCACAGTTGGATTATAGGCAATATTCCTCAGACCACATTGACACAACTGTTTGGTGAGTGCATGTGCTGACTGTGTCCTGGGCTTTGTTCCTTTGAAGTAAAGGAAATTGCTTTATCAAATGGCAGAGTAGTTTGCATTGTCTTGTGCAACAATAAATGATATCTTACAACAAAAAGCTTACAGGCAGGACCTCGAAGTGATGTACTTGTTTGCACCAAATGTTCTGTGAAAGCTCACAGAGAATCAAAATGTACACATATTTTATACTTGACAATTTTTTTTTGGTGTGTGTAGCAGAATTATGGATAATTCTCTTGAGCTTATTCCTATCATGGAGAGAATTCTCTGAGGAAGGCTTCAAGAGAAATGCCAGAAAGGATGAATTTTTCAGCTACGTAAAGTCATTCCTTGGAATTTTTCTTCATTTTTTTCAACCTTCAGATTTTTGGAAGATACTGTTACTTAATGTTGCTGCTAGGCTTTTCCTCTGGTTTGAGCTCGGTTTCAACTCCATCCAACTTCTGATCATCCAGGCACAGAAGCTGGTGGAGCTCCTAACTTGAAGAGCAGCAGTAAAAGCAAAGGGATTGCTTTGTAGAATTCTTGTGTAATTTGCTCTGTTTCATTACATTTTTAATTTCATGACTGTTTAAATATGATATGCATCCATATTGTTGCTTAAAAGGAATGGTCACAATATTCCTTCAGCCCATTTCTTTGTGCCTGGGTGTCTCCTGAGCTGGCTCAGACTTGGGCATCTATGTGATAAGTCAGGGATTTGATTCAGTTGCACATTGGCTCAGCAATACAGGGGTTTTCAACTGGTTAAATTCTTGATCCACAGGCACTAGTGCCTTGACAGGAATATTTCCTCTGGCAGCAGCACAACAGCAAAGCTGTGTCTAGAGAAATGTTGGCTCATCTGATAGCCTAAGAAGTAGAATGGCAATTGTAAATGATCTTGCAGCAGTTTGTAAGTGAAATATGAAGGAGAGAGAAGTACAAACTTGACTGTTGCCTTTCTGCAAGAATTCAGAAGGATTTTGCTTTTGTATGGTTATCTCAAAATCCAGAATTTCAAGTTAAAAAGCATTAATAAAATCAATAAGTTTTTTGAAGCAAGCTTTCAAAATTTAGTCTTGCTTTTTGTTTTAGAAGTTCTGATTCGAACATTTACATAACATGTATCTCTGGGTTGTATGGTGGAAGTGTTAATTGGGAAATACGTTGTGTTGTTGTAAGCCTTTAAAACGTTTTTGTTTACTAATCCATGTTTTCCAGTTCTACTTTATTGGCATTCATCATGGAGTTGTTGAAGAACTCTATTGCTATGCAAGAACAGATGCTTTCCTGTAAAGGCTTCCTTGTGATAGGATACAGCCTAGAAAAGGTAAAGTAAATCTTTCTTGGTTTTACATTAATATTGAATTCTTTTTTGAGATAAACACTTTTCCTAGACTGTTGCAGGGCTCTCCTTAAGCAGATCTTCTTTTGCAGTCTTCCAAAGCCCATGTTACCAGAGCTGTACTAGAACTTTGCCTTGCCTTCTCGAAATACCTGAGCAACTTACACAATGGGGTGCCCTTGCTGAAGCAGCTGTGTGATCATGTTCTCCTGAATCCTGCAATATGGATTCATATCCCAGCACAGGTAGAATTGCTTATTCTTATCAATTAGGGGTCTTACGGTTTTGATTTGATGGTGTCTTATTGATTTGGGAGTGTTGAAGCTAAGCCTTGACTCCAAAGAATTATGGGTTCTGGGTCTGCAACAGAAATCATCCAGGAATTGTTTTCAGGCTCTGCTTTGCTGCATATAGTTGTCAAGTTTTGCAGACTCCAAAGGTTTCTGGGAGTTTGGAAACTTGCAGTGTTCTATAGAACAGAGTTGTGACTTTTGACCCAGACTGAGAAGAAAGTTTGGATGGGTTAGTTGGCAAAAAACTCAGCAATTTTTGAAGAGGAAATTATCTTGGGTGTCAGATTTTAAATCTTAATATAAATTCACAGTGAGTATTTTTGTTTTTGTGAATCTGTATTCTCTGAGAGTGAACAGCTTTGATCAAAACTTGCCAGCTGAAGCCTTCTTACCAGCACTGTACAGTTTCGGGAACAGAATGAAATTTTCCATCAGTTTGCAGAGGTTTTAAGACTAACCTATGCAGAGAAAATCTATTTCTGTAATACATTTTGACAGATGAAATTTAGGAATTTAGTTGTCTGACGTGCTGCAGTTCAGATGTGATAATTTTTGTTTTCCTGACTGGGTGTTGTAGGTTCAGCTGACCCTGTACACTTACCTGTCTACGGAGTTCATTGCCACTGTTAACATATATGGAGCAATCCGGCGGGTTGGGACAGTTCTTTTGGTCATGCACACCCTCAAGTATTATTACTGGGTGGTGAACCCTCAGGATCGCAGTGGGATAACTCCCAAGGGCATTGGTATGTACATATATATTGATTTTTACCCTCACAATCTGACGTTTGTTTTAAAAAAGTTTTGTATACAATGTTTAGAATAGAACCGTACTTCAGAAATGATTATCCTTCAGTGGGGTGGGTTCCCTGTAACAGTGTGAGCAGTGGGCTTTTGCCCTTGAAAGACTTTTTTCACAACCTTATGGAAACTTTCTTTAGAAGTCATAACCTCTGTCATCAGACACCTGTGTGCTAGACAGAAGTGGTCAGAGAAATGGTAGGATGTTGGAACTGTAGAGCTGTGCCTGGGAATATGGTCTCTGTAAGGAAAGGCTCTGGAATTTCAGAGAGAGAAGTGGGTGATGGAAGAGAACTAGATGTGCTAGGAGTGAGTGAGTGCTCCTTAGATGTGTCTGACTTCCTCCCACCAACTCCTCAAGCTGACCAAGCCTTAGAGGCTTGTAAAGATTGTTTTGTAGTATTTCTCATCCTTTAAGAAGCAAAGCATGTGCATTTTCTCCTTTCTTTGGGCAGACATGCATTTACTTAGTTTCTTAACTCATTTATTGACCCTGAGGCAAGTGGATGAGTAGGATAGTCTTAGTAATGCAGTTTAATGGCTTGTTTTGACTAGGCTAGTTTATACTGAAAATAACTGTTCTTAAATCAGATATGCCTGTGGGCCTGTTCTTTAAAAAACCAGACTCATATGATCACTTTCATTCTCTAGATGGTTTGCTTTTCTGTGATGATTAAGATCATAAGAACTGTGACCCTACAGGCAAATGTAAAAACTATCCCCCAAAATGTATTTGCAACAGTTCATTTGCTTTCTGTACCAAAGCTTTTACTTGACTTTGACACTTGGTTGCACCTGTTTTTTTAACCTTGCCTCTCCTGGGAGCTACTGAGTGTTTGAGTTTGAAAAGTTTCTTTGAAACTCTGCTTTACACAGGAATGGCAGAAGCCAGTCCTTTTGACTTTGAGTTAACGAATTAAGTCACGTCTTTCAAGGTACTCTTTATACATAGCATTGTAAGATTGTTTTTTGTGTATTTAGCCAGTGTATAATAATGGCATCATCATGGTAGCTCTTCCTTAGAGGTCTAGCAGAACTTTAAAAAGAAATGCAAACTGCAGAAATTAAAAATCTGGAAATTCTGACATAAAGTTCTTGTATCAGTCTTATTCCTTGCATGAAGTTGGTTCATAGCACTACAAGGAAATGTTAAAATCATCAGGATTTAGAGGGGTTTAGGAAACTATTTAATAAAAGCCTTTGTGGAACCTCACTGATTTTGCTAATAAAAAGTGATAAAACAAAGTACTGTTTTGTGATCTGAAATAGAGGGAGGGAAGACTTAGATTTGTGCCTTCTTCACCAGAAAATGCCTTTTATTTTTCTTTTTGTGAAAATGCAGTCTATGCAAATAACCACTGTTAACTTGTATTTTATGTGTCTACTTTTCTTTTGTAGATGGTCCACGGCCTACTCAAAAGGAGATTTTGTCCCTGCGAGCATTTTTGTTGATGTTCATTAAACAGCTAGTGATGAAGGTAGGATAGATTTAAATTATGGTAGGATATTTAAGTTTCCTTTCATAAAGAAATGCCTAATATGCTTTAAACATGTTGAATTTTGTAATAGTAAATAAACAGAAAAGCCATGTAAGGTGCTTCTTTTTGTTGTGGCTCTTGCCACGGACAGCAGTGCTTAAGATGCATTTTTTTCCTCTCTTAAGCTGTTTTTATCAAAAGTGGAGCTGTTATTAGTGAGAAAGGTTTATTATTGGGGAAATAAATACTTGTTTTCTTGGTTTGGTTTGTTTTTAAACATGAGCAGTATCACCGACATCATAAGTGCTTAAAGACTAAAGAGAAACATTTGGTATAACATGCTGTGGGTTAGTGGGACAGAGGAGGATAAGAAAGACTCTATTGATAAGTTTCACAACTTATTATTAATAACTATTATTAATAATGACTTCTAATGTTTCTTGGATGTTAGAGGAATGTTGGAATTCAACAGCTTTACAGGCTTTTCAGGCTTTTTCCTATCATAAGTTTTGGTCTCTCTCTTTTCTCTCTTCTGTGGACTGACTTTTCTTGTGTTTGAATCTACCTCCCTTTTCCACTGTGTTGCTAATGGACCAGTGAGCTCTGCATGGAGCAGTAACTACCAGAAAAGCTCTGCCCCTGACTCTTAAACTCTTTCTTTAAATTGTGTATTCTGCAATTGAAGTATCAGGAACATTTTATCCATTAAACTTTAACAGACTTTCATTAAGTGTTAGATTCATTCTTTTTTTTTTTTTTAATTTTTGCAAATTTCTATCAAAGATTTATAGCTTGGACAGTTCTGGGTAGCGTTTTGCCAGGTTTGTCATGGTTTAACCCCACTTCATACACTGAGCATGGTGTCACATGGTCTGGAATGTCCCTTTGGTCAGCTGGGGTCACCTGTCCTGGCTGTGTCTCCTCCCACCCTCCCAGGGACCCTCAGCTTCCTCGCTGCTCTGGCTGGTACAAAGAACAGAAAAGGCCTTGGCTCTGTGTAAGCCCTGCTCAGCAAAACCAAAAACATTTCTATGTTGTCAGCACTGTTTCCATCACCAATCCAAACCATAGCTGTGTGCTGGCTCCTGTGAACAAATTCTACCCCAACTAAAACCAGCACAACAGCATGTCCATCATAAAAGGTTGAGGTTGATCCTTTGGCAAGTTTGCTATTAGTACATAGTGGTGCAAAATATTTTTGGGAAATGAAAGACTTGCTTTAAAAAAGAAAAGCCCTAGAAGTGGAGAAATCTGCTTTTGCCTACCCTCATCCTGTTCGTAGAAACTGTTGGTTTTTATTTTATTTCCACAAAAAATACCTCAAGGCATATTACTGGCACAAGTGCCATAAATGATTGAGATTTCTTCAAAGTTGATAGCAACTGAAGATGGGCTTCTGTAGTCGAAAATAAGAAGGAAACATAGATATGAGTATAACGAAGAGGCTTATAATTAAACTTACAGATCTGCTTTTGAGTCCTTTATGCTACCTCCATTTAATTCTTCTATTAACAGGAAGCTCTCAGTTCAAATAAGCTGTATCAATTAACACATATTACTCCAACTATTTAATATACTGTATTGCTATTTATCTTGTTTTTATGCCTGTGTTGAAATTGCCTTAAAACATTTTTATGGCATTCAGTGGGTGCTTTTGGGGGCAGGGAAAAAGCTACCTTGTAACCATGAAGGTATTACAGTATCAAATGAAAGCAAATTTGTTGTGCGGTACTTGCTTTGTTACATAAATATTTCTTGTAATAATGCTTTTTTTGGAAACAGCACTTTTGTACTTAAAAGATGATCTTTAAAACCTTTGTTTTTGAAGGACTATGGAATAAAAGAAGATGAATTGCAGGCTATCCTCAATTACCTGCTTACTATACATGAGGTAATTTTTAATTTGGGGGATGTGTTTGTGAGGAGTGGCATACTAGTGCTGTTTGTGACCATGAAACATGATTATTTTCAAATATAACCTCTTTTATGCCACAAGATGGCTCTGCAGAGGAAGTAGCAAACACTGTCCAATTCTTTAGAGTGGTGTGCTGATATGCCAATATTCTTGCAGTGATTTAAGCACTATGTTCAATGTTAGATTGAAGTTCATTAAGCCAGTAAGTCAAAATGGTTTCTTATGTTGTTCTACAAACCAATTTACCAAGCAGAAAAACAGATGGTGAGACTGACTTTAAAAAAAAAGCCAAAACCTTGTTTTAGGCTGCCTAAGTAATATTTTTTGTTTTGTTTTCCCTCTCCTTTTTTATTTTGCTTCTTAAATAAAGCAATAAAATTGAAAACATGCATTAAAAAAATAAAGATGTATGTTAATGGCATCTAAGGGAAGCATATAAACTTAATTGGGAGAAAATGTTGGTTACCACTGATACATCTGCATCTTCATATTTTAGCACCAGGAAAAGGCACTTTATGCCAGATGCAACATCAAAGACGAGGGAAATGGGGACATAAATCTAACTGATCTCATCTCTGTAAGGGTGCTTGAAATGGGTAAAATAAGGAATTAATTGAACTTCATTTCAAGCAGTATAGATTATTTTCTGGTTTTTTTTCTTTTATTTTGCTTACACCTATATTTTCCTTTTATTCTCTGTGCTGGTCACTACTGCTTGGTAGTAGCATAGTCAAGCAATTCTACTTAATGTGGAGAGGTGAAAAATAAGACTCTTGGTAACATCTAAGAGTGAACTAAAATAGAAGCTTTATATACCCTTCAGATGAGGATGTGATGTTTTAAATATCTTAGCAGTTTGCATACTCAAGTGTAAAAGATCCATGAATGTTGAATCCCACAATCTAACTGTGAATTCAGGAAAACATCAACAAAAAAAAGCAAAATTTAGCCTTCTCATAAGACACTCATCACTGATAGCATCTGTAGTGTCAGCTGATAATATCATCAGGTGAACAGAGTTGTTCAGGAGGATGTAAAACTGATTTTCTAATAGAGAAAGAATCATAGTATTTGTTCAAAAGTGTTGGACAGTGTTTTATTTATGGGGTTTTTTTTGTTTTAAAATAAACTTTCATTTTAATACTACAAAGCATGGGAAAGGACAGTTGCATTTTGTTATTTCTTAGGTTACTTTTAGTTACAATGAACTTGGAACAAATTAATGAACTGTAGCTTAGAGTGCTTTAGACTAAAAGTATAGAAAACTTTACTGAGCAGCTTGAATTACCCATTTTAAATATCGTTTGTGGCAGGTGGTAGTATTTTTTTTTTCATGGTTTGAACGTTTCTGAGTAGAAACTTTTCATTAAACACCACCCTGTGCCCCAGAAAATGTGCAGCAGTTTATTTGTAGCTCCTGTGCAGGAAAGGACTGGGAAATACACATGCAAACAGAGGAGCACATGTGTGGAAGGAAGTAACATAGTCTAAATATCCATTGCCTGTCAAATCCTTATGTCTCAGACACTGATACATCACTTTTCACCCTAAACAATTAAGTGTATTTTTTGTAATGTTTTCTTTCACTTGCTTTTTAGCACTATAGTTCTTTTGATCCTGGCCAAAATGATTTTGTCCTTAGTTTATTTTTAATCTCCACATCCTTTTGAAATATTCTGTAGTGGTTCTTTTAGCCAAAACAATGTTCTATTGCATGTGTTGTGAATTCAAATTTGTAACTTTTGTTCAACAGGATGACAATCTAATGGATGTCTTGCAGTTGCTGGTTGCTCTGATGTCAGAGCATCCTGGTTCTATGATCCCTGCATTTGATCAGAGGAATGGATTACAGTAAGTTTGGATTTTCTAAGTGAGAAAAAGGAAATAGTATTTTAACCATGCTGTTGCTTGCAAGAATTCCTCTGAAATCTGAAAGGTTCTCGTCAGTGTGTGTGTTGCAATCTTAAACTCTTCAGCTTGGGAGATTTTTGGGTCCAGGTGTTCATTCTGACAAGAGGTGCTGTTGGATTTATTATCAATGAGGTGTTTTTTTTAATGTTTCCAAGCTGTCAGTCACACTTAAACAGGGAGTGATCCATTTCAGTCTGTGCATTGATGTCTTCATCTACTGCTGCTCAGTCTTCAGCCTCCCATTCTTACAGATGTTTTAGAACTGGAAGGGGGCTGACAAAAACTGATTCAGATGTCTTCTGATCCTTGTTAGTTTTCTTTCCTTTTTTTTTTCTTGTGGGACTTTTGTAGAAAAACTTTTTATTTGTTTAAAATAGCACTTTTTGCTAGGCATTGTTTGCAATCTTTTTCCCAGCAAACAGAAAAATAGTGTTTAACACTATTGTGAGAGAAAAGCAGGGGAAGTAGCAAATTCTATGAGCACAAGTAGAAAATCTGCTAGAAGAGCTAAGTTATGACTCTGATTTTGTCTTGTGGCTCTCAGAGGGTGGTCACAGTATTGACTTTTTCTAATTTAATAGCAGTCTGCCTGAACATAGTGGGGGAAAAACTGGGACAGGCAAACAAATGTAAGAACTATTCCTAGAAGGATATGGGAAGTAGTAATTCTCTCACTGTGTAAAGGCAGAGTCTCATTTCATACATTTAGTTGCACCTATTGGTTAACCCCTGTTTATACATATATTTTTTTCCAGTTGCCCTTTCCCAAGAGACTGCATTCAGGCATGCTTGTAATTGTTTTCTCCCCTTCTAGTGCTAGACTGATTTTTATTATTTTTTTTTACCCATTTTCATCAGATTTGATTTCATGTGTATGGTAACGTATTATGTATGGGAAACTAATAAAAACTCCAAATAATAAAATATTTGAATGTCATGTTGGGTCTCCAATGCAGTCCATTTGGTTTTATTTAACGACTAGCAGTAGGTGCTTTCTTTTTTGTTAACAAGTATATGAGCAAGTCAGCATGAATAGTGAGTCCACAGTGAGAAATCACTTTGTTTTCCTGTCTCATTTGTTACACTCCTTGCTCCTGTGTTGTCTCCAGTCACTTAATGGATTGTTTGTATGCTTCTTGATACATCTACTTTTTGCAATTAAGGCATTATATGCTTGAAATGTAAAAAACAATTTTCCTAACCTTTATAAATATTTGGAGTTCTCTTAAAATTAGAAATTTTAAAGTAACCAATCTAGTAGGAAAAAAAAAAGGAAATGCTTTTTCCCTATGCAATTAGGTAATCCTGATAGTGTTCTGTAAAGAAAAGCAGAGAAATGGATTCTATTGCTTGGTTGGCCAGTGCATCATAGGTTTGCTTATTTTTTTCCTGCTATAGTTTCTGTGGTTGCAGCATTCTCCAGGATAAATTATTTGTTATACATAACTGTTTTGTAATCACCCTTAGGTTTTACCTTTAATTCTGGTATAGAACTAAATTTTTTTTTTTTTTTGTCTTAGTTCAGGTGTCCTGAGAATTGGTTTTGGGTATATAAAAATGAAGGTGCATAACTAGTGATGAATACTCAATTATGTATGGATAACGCCTAAAAACTTGAAGTCCTTTGAACTCTTTAAAACCTGCTGATCTAAAATGCCATGTTATAATATGGAATATTTTTGGAAAGACTCTCCAGAATTGTTTAAATGTGTAGGTTTTTTCCTTCCCCCTAGTGAAGTGATCCAAATTTCTTAAAAAATTTTATCATTACTTATTTATGATAAAGGCTGACTTCTGTGCCTTCTGTTCCAATATGATTTCATGGAACATTTGAAAATTAATATTTTCTTTTTTCAAAGAGAGCTAGATAAGAGGTAAATCATATTTCACAGATTTAAAGATCTGTTGAATACTATGAACCACAGTCCGACTAGAAACAGATAGTGATGTAACCCTAAGCACTTGACTGTCTAAAAAGTAAGTGATGAAAGAAATTGGATGTAAATGATAAATACATTTAGATGTCTTAAGTTTTTATGGGAGGTTTACAAAGACCAAAACCCTGCATTTGTTATTCTTCACATTGACAGAAGGCCAATGTGTTTTCTCCACTTAGGGTGGTCTACAAGCTTTTAGCATCACAAAGTGAAGGCATCAGGGTGCAAGCTCTGAAAGTGATGGGATATTTCTTAAAGCATCTTTCTCCAAAGTAAGTACTGATTTGGGTCTTAAACTAAACCTCCCAAGAGAGGAAGGAGTAAAGGTAGGTTGTAACACATACATTCTGTATGTTATTTTGTGGATAAATTATTGGATGGATATGCACACATCTGTGTGTAAAGGGGAAAAAGCTGTATTGGAGGTTAATCACTAAACAGGCTTCGCTGAGTAGGAGCCATGAGTCTTCAACTACCCCTCAGTCTGTTTGTCTTGAATATATTTTTGATATGGTGGAATTGCTTGTTACTGGCAGCTAGTGTTCAGGCATTTTCACTTCCTTATCAAGCTGATTTAATAGTTACTTGCTGTGTGACTTTCTGCTTTTCAAAGTGGCCCTTTTCCAGCAAAATCAACAGCAGGAATTAGACTGGTGAGATGGAACCCCGTGTTTCTGGGAACTAGGTTTAATATCTCTCAAGTGGACTGTGATAGTAGACAACTATTGAGATTGTTGTCCATGGTTGCATTTTTGAGTGAAATGAGGACAAAGGTGTCCTTTCCACAGTGCTTATCAAGAAATCCCCAAGGCTGTGTTTCAGCTTTTTGGGCCCATGGGTGAGTGGACCTCATTTATGGAAGAAAGGTGACTGCCTTCTGGGAATGATTTGTCCTTTCAGAATCTGAGCACTTCCCCTTTTCCTTCACCAAAAGTGAAAGACTTAAGGAAAAAACATGAAGAACATCTTAGTAGTGATTTTGTATTTCTTGAGGCACACGTTTTAAACTTTTTTTTTCCCTAAAGCAAATTGAACGCATAAGTTTATTTTATCTTTCTCCACCATTTTAGGAGAAAAGCTGAAGTCATGCTTGGACACGGATTGTTCTCTTTGTTGGCTGAAAGGCTGATGCTTCAGACAAGCTTATTCACCATGACCACATACAATGTCCTGTTTGAGGTAGTAATACACTGTAGTTAGGATCCAATCTTTCTAATTACTTGTAAGACATTGTTAGAAAATTGCTTACATATTTGTGCTGATATGTTCCAGATGACATTAAACCTTAGTGTGATGCAGCTGAATGCTGCTTTTTTCCCCTCCCAAAGCTCACTGCTTAGGATTTACCCCCTCCTTAACTTGGTTATGCTCATTATGAACAATTCTAGATAATCAGTAACCTGTATGTCTCAAGCAGATGCTCATGTAGAGGTGGAATTTTATTATAGCAATGATCTTGCCTTAGGATAACTGCTTTGGTTAGACTTTCATTTGTTTTCCAGTGTATTTTAAATAACAGTATGCACTTAAGAGAGAAATAAAAAAGAGGTAGGTTATAGAGTCTTAGGAACAGGGTGAAATAAATTATCAAGAAAGTTAGTGAGTGGGGATTTTTTGGGATGATCTTCAGAATGATGGTGATTGTGCTGTATCCAACTCTTTTTCAGTAAGCTGTCTTCTGTACGTTGATATGGCATCTTCTTCTTTCTTGCCAGATTCTGACTGAACAGATTTGCACTCAAGTAATACATAAACAACATCCTGACCCAGATTCAACTGTGAAGATACAAAATCCTCGTAAGAATAAGACATTTTTAAGTGCTACATTAAGAAAAGTCTGCTTTAAAAAAAAACCCACCAATGAAAAAGCTTATCAATTACATTTAACAGTCTTCTAATCTCAGCTTTACATTTTTTTTCACACTGAAAGACAGAAACTTGTATTTAGTTGGAGTTATGTACAAAGTATGTCTCTATAGCTTTTTGAAGGACATTTTATGTGTCTAAATGTGTATGTAGTTCATAACTCACCTTTTTTGGCTGTGCAGTCATGTTATGAAATGGTTTTTCAAGACTTGCGTGCACAGGATACTTTGATTTAATATATGTTAAGGTTCCAGCAAAATTCTGAGTGCATTATTTATTGATGTCAGACTAAATTACCTGAAATATGGAAACAGCTTTCAGCTTAAATTACATTCAGTATGACAATGCTAGATGGAAAACTGGAGAAATGTATCTGCTCACTGTTTTGGTTAGCTTACTTTATTGGAAATATCTTGATATGAAACTTTAGATGTCTTTAGAACTCAGAGAAAATACTGATCTCCTTTCCTGAATTATATGCATTATTAATGTGCTCTGTATATAATATAATATAATGGTATATAATGCCCTGTGTATCTTACAATGGACTTACGGTAGCTTTGGGAGTTAACTTTTTTCTGGAGAAATAATAGATTTTTCACTTTCATAGCTGCTTTGTCATTAAATGTAGGCCACAGTTGTGGGTTTGCTTCAGTAGAAAGTGGGGGAAGAGAAAGGAAAGCAAAGCAGGTATGGGGGGAAGAAATCTGGTTGCATTATGCTGTTTGCCTTCTGGTAAAGCTGTATGAAGCAAGAGATGTGAGCAGGTTTCTGTTGCTTTCTCCAAAAATTTTAAGTTGGCAGTCACTGTTGTGGTCAGTACAGACTATATGGAGACAGAGTTGAGTCTGAAATTATGTAGGTCTAGTAGAAAGAGTGACGTCTAGAGTACCTTTTTTAGATCAGTACTCATATCAAATAAGGAATTTCTCTTTAAAGAAGTTGTACAAGATGAACTGCAACTATCACAGTGACTGTGTTCAAATTGCACCCTAATTCATTTACTGAGGGGACTTCTTTTAAAGTAACAAGAACAGTCTCATTGCTTCAAAAAGTGCAATGTACCCTCAATTTTGACCTCCTAAAAATACAGAAAATGTTGTGATCACAAGAGATAAAATTTTGTATTGAGATGGTTTTTTTTATAACAGAAACTGTTAAGTTTAATTGGAATTAGCTAAACTTCCAATTAAAAATTCAGTATCTTTAAGGTAGAGCAAAATCTATGGATTAAGGATGCTTTTTTATGTGAACCTCATGTAAAAACAGTTGTGACAGGCTCTGATAGCATATCAATTGTCATGCAGTAATATTTGTGTTGCTTAAACATGATAATTCAATGAATTCCATTTTCTTCAGCTGTAGAGGCCTGCAAATCCCCCTGATGGGTGACTAGGTTTGAGAAGTATTGGAAGAAGGAATTTCTGTAATTTAAACCTCCTTCTCCAATAGAGATGTGCTTTTTCTGAGTATAAACTTTATGTGGTGTCACTTTTCTTGAACAAACACTGTTGAAAGAGTCCTTATGTTTTCTGCTGTGCTTAGTCCTAATATTTTGTTACTCATGAACTGTTTTACAGAGATTTTGAAGGTTATTGCAGTCCTGATCCGTAATTCTCCACAGTGTCCAGAAACTCTGGAGATCCGGCGAGCCTTCCTCTCAGATATGATTAAACTTTTTAATAACAGCAGAGAAAACAGGAGGTAAGATGGCTTGTTCTATGCACAAGTATGCAAAATAGTGCACAAGTATGCAAAGAAAATTAAACTCATGAGGCAGATACAGATACTTCATTGCTCTTCCAGCAAATTCTGTACTCCAGTAACGTCTTCAGTAGGAAAAATTAGAGAAACTTGCATGTAGCAATTTTTTTAAGCTTCTTGAATTCTTGACTCAGCTATTGTACATATTTCAAAGATATATTTTAATATATGATTTAACAGCATGTGTCTGTTTTGCAGGAGTTTGTTGCAGTGCTCTGTCTGGCAGGAGTGGATGCTTTCCCTTTGTTGTTTTAATCCAAAGACTTCTGAGGAGCAGAAGATAACTGAGATGGTGTACACCATATTTCGGATTTTGCTGTACCATGCAATAAAATATGAGTGGGGTGGCTGGCGTGTGTGGGTGGACACACTGTCAATCACACATTCAAAGGTGAGTGTTTCAAACACTTGGGAAATTTTGTTGTGGTCTGTAGTTAGATTTAGAACCTTTAAGTGCTGTATCATACAGTGAGGTAATCTTGAAGTGAAGGTCAGTAATGAAATGAAAGCCCTGTGTTTTTTCCTGTTACTGTGCATAACTTTGAAATATATGACAATTAAATGTTAATTTTGTTGTATTAACACAAATATTTTTTGCTGTTGTTGCTCAAATCACTTTATCCTGATAACAAAAATGAGATTAATCAAATTTCAGGAGCATTTCTGAAAAATTGTGGTGCTGGTTTTGCTTTTCAGTAACAGCAGGAACACAAGGTGGCGCACCATAGCTATTCATAAACAAAAATACCTTTTAGTAACATCAAAAAGCTGTAAAACAAACGAGTAAAAAGCAAAGAAATCCAAGTTAAAGCAGATGCTTCAGCTGTTAAACTGTCATGGAATATGGGGTGAGAGTGCAAATCCTTGCAGTATGAATGAGACTATTACCTTTTGTTATTGTTCTGTCTGAATTTTGTTGTTGTTACAACCAGAGTTACATCATAAAAGTTATAAGTGATTCTCTGAACAAGGCACAGTAGTACAAAAGGTATTTTATACTGCCTTACTCTGAACAAAAGAGTGAGGCCAAAGTGGGCCTCAGACTTATTCTGGTTATCAGAATATTCACTTAAAATGAATTAAATTATAAATTACCTATTTCTAAATGTGTGCAACTCGGCAGTGTGAAAAGGACATCTGTGCATCCTAAAGATCACTTTATGATATTAATGAATTGTTGGCATTTCTGAGGTCTTTGATTTTACATGAATTTTTCCTCAAAAAAGGTCAGTCTGCAGACAGCAAGAACCCTGTTATTTTGCAGATGAGAGGTCGATGGTGGATTCTTGGGCTATGGGGAGACAATTGTAAGAAATCCATGTGTAGTGGGTTGGAATAAAAGTGGGTGAAATAACTTTATTAAACAGTCACTTAGCTAAGTGGAATTCCGGTGCGAAGCGCCCAGGGCCACATTTTAACCCTTACAGAGATCACATTTTAGGTGTTGGACCATTCTTAATATTCTTTTTTGTCGGCTCTGCAGTCTTCAAAATCCAGTTTCCTCTTTTTCCCCAATATACAGAGGGCAGGGGTGGATTGTACAATGCTAAGCTGTAGCCAGAGTAAAGATCCCTAATGTACTTTTATATAAAACTGGCATAATTTAGCATTTGTGTGATTGCTGGGGATCGCTGGGAACTGTCCCTGGGGAAAGATGGAGAGGTGAATGAAGGAAGACCACCTTCCTAGCTCTTCTAGAGAGCTTTGATGTCTTGAATTTAGAAATTAGTTAGCACGTTATCTTATAATCTGTAGTTCTGTTCTTAGAGTCTTTTTGTAAGATAATGTAATGTCGGAAGTCTCATTTAAACAGCATCTGTGTCAAAAAGGTTATATGGATTTTTGGTCATTCTCTTCAGTGACTTAATGTGGCTAATCAATGATCTAGAGTTCCTAGAGAAAAAAACCCAAGATTTTATTGTGATGCCATGGCCAAATGTCAAGAACAAAAGCCCACAGTTTTACAAAAGACCAAAAAATACATAGATATAGATAATGTGGGTTGGGTTTATTTATTTGAATTTGAAAGGCTGTATGGTTTTGTGAAATTCCATAGTGAATGAGAAGATGACCTACTTCATTCTGTGTTTCTCATTTTTGGTACCTGGCATGCTGCCATAGGGAGGTGTCCTTGGTTGTAGGAGTAACTCCCTGAAGGTTTTCCCAAGTCTAACTTTGTTGACTTTCTGTCAAAATATAAAATCTGTCTGTTCTTCCAGCCTAACTCAGAGGAAGTTGAGTGATGGCAAGGTTGGAAGTGTGTGAGTGTGGGTGGAGTGTGATGGTGGAACTCTGAAGGACTCATAAAGGAGTTCAGTTTGTTTGGACATCAGCACTAATACTAATTCCAGAAACCTAAATGAGAATGTTTAAACAGCAAAAGCAGCCAGAAACTAACTTGACAATATTAATATGAATGATGATGCCATTATCAAGGTTTTAAAATTTCACCTTTATTATGCACTTTTCATTTGAACTTTTTTGGTAAATAATACGTACAATTCATGGTGCTAGCCATGTAAAACTAGATGATACTTCAGAGCTGCCTGTTAATTATGTAAACAGAAATTAGGATAAATCACAAAAAAAGCTCTTGAAAATGTCCTTATAAACAAATAATTATAATGAATTTTTAATCCTGTTAATTTTACTTATTTTAAATAGTCCTGTATCCTGTTATACCACTATTGAGATTCATAGAGGTTCACACATAACCTGGTGTAGGCATAATTCAGTGGACAAATTGTTCGATGCTAAGTGCATCTCAGATGTTTTTGATTTCTAGCATGCTTTCAAAGTAATGTGGGAATTATGGGAACAAAAATATTTCCTTAACATTGCTAAGAGAATAACCAATTTGGGTTTTTCCTATTTCATCTCTAATTGTATTGGGTTACTGCTTATTTTTCCTTTTTACAACCCTCTGTGCCATTCATGCCACTAATTTATAACACCATTCTATGATAAAGAACTAGTACATGAAGGACCAGTGTTACAGAATTGGATAGGTTTTGCAGAGCTACACATCAAGATACATGCAGCTGCTATAAAAAGCCAAAGAAACTCAATTGCAATTTTATTGTCCAGTTTGATAGATTTCCTGCCACCTTTGTAGCAGGGAAGCTGTTTGTCACTGTAACCCTCTCCTCCAACAGCTGCACAGCGTTTTATAAGCAGCAGTGGCTTTTCCAGCATAATTGCACTGCATTGGCTTCCTTGCACTCAGAATTTAGAAGGTGTGTAGGTGTATGCAGCCTCTTTGAAACCAAATTTCTTAGTATTACTCATGTATTTTGTTAATTTCCTTATTATTTTTTGATGCTTCCCAGATATTAAACGGTTGTATACGAAGGTGTTTAATCTGTTGCTTCTAGTTCAATGAAAATATTAATGGAAAAATTAAATCACAACTCCAGTTTGTTCTGACTGGCCAGTGTTGAATTTCTGAAAGCATCTAAGAACTTTTGTTTTTTAAACATTGCAATCATGCTAACTAGGCCTTAGATTTTATCTGTCTAGTCCTGTTACTTTTTACAAAGGACCAATGATTTTGGGGTTAATAATAGGAAACAAGTAGAGAATGGTGAACAACTTCCCTTTTTAACCTTTCAGTTTCCCCAAGTTTGAAAAGAATATAATTATTTATACAGTATAATACATTCCTAAATTATCTGAATGTTTTAAACTACTGGGAAGACTAACATCTGCTAATTTCAGGCCCTTAAATATATTTTACTATTTAAAAGTTGATCCATGTTACCTTTCTGTTAAAGGAAATATATTCAGGTAAATAATGATTTATATTTTTAGTTTTTAGTGGCTCAAGAAATTTTCAGTGAGTAAGACTCAGAGATGTTACTATGTGTAAGCTCAGCTCTGTTGCTGTTTAAGTGGAAAAATTTTACTCACTGATCTGAATGAGAAGTATAATCTTAAAATGTTAGTAGTGAGACCTGAAAGTACAGTGTATTTCTAACTAATTGTCAGTTTTCAGTCTAAAGAAGTACAGTTGTTATAAACATTGTGAGTGCTAAGTAAATTCGTGTATTCTTTTGTGCCCTGCCTGTTTAATTTGAGAGGGGGGAAAAAACCCCAGAGCATTTATGTGTGCCATGTTTGCCAGGTTTTTGTCACTGTCTGATGAGGGAAAACTGGCAAATCTGCAAAGATGAAGTGGTGGAGGAGTTAATATATGGTGGAAATTAAGAAACTAATTTGCAGAGAAGTGAACGAGGCTCAGTAGTTTTAGAAGGTAAGAGGCCACTGAAATATGGAGTCCAAATCCCACTGGCATTCAGGAGTTACTTAGGACAGTTTTGTTGGTTTTTTATCCTTGTCATGAAGTCAGGAGAGTCTCCCACAGCAGAGATCTTCAGCTCCAGGGAGTTTTGAAGGCTTCAGGTATTCTTCAGTCCTCTGAAAAGTGTGTCTGCATTTCCCTGAGGGGAAGCAGAGGTACCTGGCCCAGAGGGTCATTGTACTACTGCAGGTTTTTGGTTTTCACCTGTGCCATGCCCAATATGTCAATGAAGCCAAGCTGGGAGAACGCTTGAAATTATTAAATATTGTTTTCCTTCTTGGGGTGTAAATAGTTATTTTTAATAAGTATTACTTATTCTACTTAAAAATGATTCTCAGGGTATCACCTGAGTTACGGAGAGCAGAAGGAGCTTGGAGACTGGAATGTGCAGCCTCCTTTAGAGCTGTGCACCCTCCAAGATATGTTGTGATGATGCAGTCCCTCACTTTTATGAGGTGTTTCCTTGTTACATCTTCTTTTGTAGAAGGTGTGTGGGAAGGCTTTTCTAACCAATGCCTTCAGGGAGAAGAAAGTATTTTCGTGTTCAGCAGGCAGAGGTGTGTACCAGTGATGGGCTCTCACACAGGCAATGTGAATGGTTAATGGGGAGCTCCTCCATCTCATTATTCACTTGGTTTGAGGGAGTGCAATGTCATGAATAAAGCTGCAGGATGCTAACATCTGACTAATCCAAACTGAAAGAAATGGGGATAGAATAGAAGGGAGCAAGGTAAACTGAGAATTTATAAAGCAGGTAAAAAGCTTTATAAAGCTGCAGAGAAGCCTTAAAAAACAGTGTAATAGAGATTTGCTACTAAGTGGCAGAGCTCTCAAAAAGAAGAATTATGGGAACATTTGCAGTGGAAAGAGCTGGTACATAAAGAGGCAAGTAGCTCTGAAATAGTCTTCCTAAGTTAAGAAGACTTCAGGGGAGAGGATTTTCATCTGTGTGACTCAGTATGAAAATCCTTGGAAGATGGGACCTGTGTCTGCAGCCTCAGGAATTGTTAGTGGTTTTCTTTGCTGTTGCTGCAATTTGAAACAATCCTCCTCCGTACTTGCAGCTACCTGTGTTCACATTGTGGAGCCTGAATTAGGTCTCTAGGCCGTTATTTGAAATGGTGGATGTGGAGTCTTTACTGCAGGACTGCCAAAAATGTTGGGAGATACTGGAAAAGGATGGCAGAAGTGAGCAGTGCGTAAGACCTGTAAGCTGGGCATTGCAACAATGAGGTGATAAACACTGAAATTAGTTACAGAATGTTTTTGTTAATAGCTAAATATCAAATGTGTACGAGATAGGATTCGACAGTCCCTTGAACTGTAGGAATGGTGGCAGGGATTGAGATAGTGAGAAAATGCTTACCTTGAGAGGACTGTGTCTGCTCCTGTCTTGCAATTTAAACTCATTAAAAGCAATAATTTCCCAAGTGAAAATGAGCTAGTATGTTTGGTATGCAGTTTGAATTTATTGTTGTATGATGTTGTAACAGTAAGCTATACCTTGACTTGATTTGAAAATAAAATGCTGCCAACATACATAAAATGCTCCCTTAGATAAGCAAAGACTTTTATGAATTGTATTGACTAGTACTTGCTTTCTTATTCTAGAAATTACTTGTTTTCTCGAGATGAAGAAAAAAAAGGGCAGAATTATTGCTACTTAGGTGAAAATACAAGATACAGGAGCACAAAACCATCTTGGCACAGTAGTTTTTCCCCCCCTTGTACGTCAGTGAACGTGTTTTTGGTGGAAGTTTAGACTCCTAGAAACCTCTTATATGGAGTGTCTTGCATAATATATGTTAACTTGCTTTTCTTAGCTTCTGTGAACCACTCAGAAACAGCCCAGAGATTCCTCAGGTCTGTGGGTTACGGACTGTAACTCAGTGTGTGGTGCACACAGTACCTTTGTATCTTTTACTTTGCTGAGTTGAAAATTAGTTTTGATATCTCTGATAGTGGAGTCTCCTGTCTAAACAGGCCTGTTTGTGTTTGGAGATTGGATTACACTTTTGAACACTTCATAGAGGAGAAGTGGAAAAAGCAGGTCAATAAAAGTTTAGATTTAAAGTATTATGATGCTTTTTGGAATTATGAGGGTTTGGAATTATTTTTGGAATAATTTTTGGAATTATGAGGAGTTTATTCATGTATTATGAAGAGTTTATTTAAACCAGCACAAGAGCTGGTTTGCACTGAGCAGACTCTATAAGGAAACAGCAATTTATATAATTGTCTGGCCTGTGTGGCAAAATATTCCCTTCCTCTCTCTACTCTATGAAATTGCCCACCTGAAAATGGAAAAAAAAGCCAAAATCTTAACGTATAGTTAAAATGTTTTCTCTGTGTTCTTTAATGCAAATGTCAATCATCTTACCCTTTCATTGCTGTATGCTAATTTTTCTCCTTGGCAATTAGTAAATGTTGGATGTCAAATTAAGTTAAAATTAATGGTAGAGGCAAATGTTGCAGTTATTAGCTCACAAGTGTCTTCAACTGGTAGTGTGTAGAGATGCATTCCAAGCATTGCAGACAGCTATGGATTAACCATCAAATGATGGTGAAGATTAATGGTTGGCCTTTTAGCTCACTAATTTAGAACAATTTCTGGTAATTAATTTTGTATTATCAGCTTTACAGTTGCAAATGCCTTAAGGAAAATAAAAAATTACTTATGTACATTTAAGGTTCTTCAAGGTAACAGTTGTCTTGTAAATTGTTATGTGCTTGCAGATCCTAATGTTTAATCTTTAATACCTTTATATACTTTGTGCACTTGCGTTTAGTAATCATAATTTCTACTTCATTTTGCATTTTTGTTGATACTGATTTTGTTGACCTTAGGTGTTTTGGTTTGTATGTATTATTTGGCTTTGTGAACTTGTGTGCTTCATAAATGCCATGTCATGCAATAGAAGCGTGGGGGAAGAATTGTCCAGTGCCTCCATCGAAGTACCACTGTTTCTTGCTTTCCTGTCAAACCAAATTACAGACTGATATAGTGATCAGAAGTGTTTATACAGCCTTGTTGGAAAGCTGGATTTTACAAAGCAGAATTTCTGAAATTTGTATCTGTTTGTTATATAAGAAATCCCCGGACTCAAAATGGATGATAGAAAAATACTGTTTCATGTGGTCTCTCTAATTCTCTGCCATGCTGTTTTAATTTGAGTTTTATTTAAAGGATAGTATTTAATACTGTAACATGAATTCTTGTTGATATTTATGGTAAAAGTAGAAATTGCTATCCTTGTTGAGTGGATTTTGGGTTTTTTTAGGGAGTGATGTTTTCCTTTAGTTCTGTACTGTCTAATTTTCTTTACCAGTGTTTCTCTCCTTACAGTTTCTTGCATTGTTCTGAAATCAGTGTAGATTCTCATCAGATTTTGCTTGGATTTATTTGCCCATAAGTTTACATTACCCATCTATGAAGACAAGTTGTCAGTATTGACCTTCTTGCTGGTCTTTGTTTCTTTTTCTTTTTAGTAGCAATTAAAAATCCTGCAGCGCACAGTTTTCTTGTCAGTATTACTCTGTAATGGCTTCCAAAGCATTGTCTGTCCCAGGTTTCAGATGAAATAGGTTGTGAAATGGTGTTGCATCCCTGTACCCTATATTGTATTTTTAAATGTTGACCACTGGCTGGAAATGTGGAGGTCAAAGGCAGCCTTGGCTGCAGTGACCATGAGATGGTGGGGTTCAGGATTCTGAGGGGAGGGAGGAGAGTAAAAGCAAGCTCACAATCCTGACTTATGGAGAACAGATTTTGACTTATTTTCAAGCAAGGTTGATTTAAGGCTGTGAACCAGATGATAAATTTGGCTGGTAAGGAAAAATCTGAACTGCAATAGGTTTTTGTTAAGGGGATGAGCTTGGGAGCACACTAGAAAAAAGCATTATAGCAAGAGTAAGTCTCAGGTTGTACAAACTGAGATACAACCGACTGCCCATTTCTCCAGAAGTAGTTGCCAGCCCTATAGACTGTGTTCATGGCCATAAACTTGGCAGCTTTTACTCCTGCATATGAGTTTAATGAGATTTACACCAGAATGATGTGTGAAAATATGGGTGTTCACACTGTTGAATACTGTGGGGCAGTGTGCTTTCTGGGAAGTACATAGAAGTTTTGCTGAAATCAACCAATGGCATTTTTATTTGTCAAATGTCTCTTTAGTGCTTGCTGGAACAAAGCTTTCTAGTAGTTTTGGAAGTGGAGGAAGCAACAGGGAGAGAGAGAAGAGGGAAAGCTAGCTGGAGATGAGTTCAAGGTGTCAAGATCTTCTTCAGAAAAGTAATGATTAGACCTAACGTAGCAGTTTTGCCTAATCACGTTTTGGAAAACAAGTGAAAAGTGCAAAGCTTATTAGCATGATCTATTTTGTGTTGCCTTAGACATTCTGATTGTGGTAACAATTCAGGAAGGAAGTGTTTCTAAAGTGATAATACTCCCCACATGGTCTTTTTAGCAAAATCCTAGAATCAAATTATTTATAGGTCCATTGTGGCAGACAGATGAACTTTCAATCATTTGTAATCATTCACACTTCTTTTTTTTGTACATAACTGAGTGAAAACTAGTACATTAAAACCTTTTTTTTTTTTTTTTTCCTAACAACAGGAGTGAGATATCCCAGTTCTATTTCTAGAGAGCAAAGTTTCAATTAAATCAACCTGAATGAATAATATGCTTCAGGTAGTGCTAAAGTAGTGCATTGCTCCTGCAGTGCTTTAATATACTTGATTGATAGGAGAAAATAGTATGTTAAAAAGCTGATACTGACATCAGAACCTGCCAAAAATACTTTTTATCTTTGCTTTCTTTGCTCATCTCCGATTTCTTAACCGGAGTGTCTAGTATCTTTTTAATCTGAAAAATTATTTCATTGTCTTCTCTGTGTCAGCTTGAAGGAAAGTATTCCTATTGGCTAATCATCACTTTGAATACCATGTACATGGAATTTTTAGAGGACATCCAAATGAATGAGCTGAGTATGTAAGAGAATAAGGAAATGTGTGTTTGTATATTTAGTGGAATGCACTGCTCTGCTTTGCCTATGGAAAATGTTTATGACACAGAAAATGATTTATTTAAAAAACCCCTCAGGTGGGGCTTATGTTGGGAAAATTTTGAGAACTGAGCTTACAGATAAATAAACACTTGTGTTATGGAATATAAATCTAAATCCTAAGTGGAAAGGTATGGATAAGCTAAATTGAATAACAGTGTAATAAAAACTTAAGTTAGTCTAGTGATATTTTATTTTTTAAAACACACCTATTTATTTGGGCAAATGCGTTTTATCAGCGTGTATATAAAGAATTTTTCTATCTGTAACTTTTTTTTATATACCTAGAAACAACAATAATATTTTCAACCAAGGAGCAGAGAAGTCTTTTCACTTTAATCAGTTTGTGTAGATGTTCTTAGGCTGAGATGGGGTGAATAGCACTCACCAGAGGAAATGTCCTCTGGAGAACTTTAGGTATCATTTGGGGATCCACAGGATTTTGGCTTTGTTAGGTGCTTCTCTCTGCTCTGATTTTGTGAGATTGTAGTTTTTAGTGTAAAATTTTCAAAAGTTTATTGATCTTTGTGGATTTTTGAGCATACTCAAGGTGCTAAAATGATGTGAAAGCTCTGCTACTTCTCACAGCATCCCCCTTCACAAAAAAATTGAGGTTTTCAAATCTTACCTAAATCTAATTCTAATCTAATTGTCTAATCATCTGTGGATGTTATGCTTAGGATGTCCTTTGGATCAGTCTAATTGGGGTTTTTTGTCACTGGCTTTACTTTTGAAATTTTCTTTTAGCCAGGAATAACAGGCACACATAAGAAAAACTTGTTCTCAGTTGAAGTGATCTCCAATGTGCAATTATTTTTTATGAAAAGGACAGTATCCAATATAAATTTGTCATTTGAACATTGATTTTGGTTTTGTTTTTCTTTTTTTCTTTTTCAGAGAAAACAGTCATTAATATATAATTTTTAATGTCGTTTGAACCCTGTTCTTTTAGGTAACTTTTGAAATGCACAAAGAGAGTCTTTCTCAAATGTACAAGGAGTACCAAGGGAAAGGAGGTGAAGGGGGTGGAGGACGTTCTTCAACTCCAATTAGAACAATCTCTGGGACTAGCAAAGAAGCTGAAACCAAGGGAAAGCAGCAATCTTTGGAGTTAAAAGAAGATGGTCCTGCTCCTTCCTGCATTACTGATGGTGGTACGGAGTGCAGAACTGAAAAGAATGAGGCAGAAAACTCATCAGATGGTGGCCAACAAACCCATTCAGTGTCTAATCGTAAGGAGGAATTAGGGGGGGAGGATAGGGATACTACAGAGGATTTAAAAGCAGTGCCTTGTGTGGAATTTTCTCCAGAACCAGAAACAGTGAAGCCCAGTGTCTCAGAAATCAGTACTGGAATAGCTGAAGCAATTGAAGATTCTAGCAAAGCTGACGAGCTTGTGGAAGAAACAGTTGCTGTCACTGCTGCTTCTTTAGCCATGCAAACGCCTGTGGAAGGAGAAACTCCCACAAGTCCAGAAACACTGAAAAAATCAGCAGTAGAGGTGGAAGATGAAGATGACTTTGTTGATTTGAAGGATGAAACTAGTTTGCCTTTACCTTCAGAAGAGTTTGCAGAAAGGAACAAAGAATGTGGTTCTAATGAAAGCAAAGTGACAAAGCAGGAAGAAACAACAGAGAAGCAACCTGAAACTGGGCTTTTGAAATCTGAGGATACTGAAGGTGTGGATGAGAAGAAACAAGAACTGCCTTTGCCGGAGACGGTGAGTTCTGCAGTTCCAGAAGTAGTAACTCAGTCGGATTCAGCAGGAAAAAAGAAGCTGAAAGAAGGAAACATAGTTTCTATTGAAACCAAAACAACTGTGGAAAATGCAAATGCACATGTGGCAGAACCTGCTGGAGCCTCGGACAGAAGAATTGCCAAGCTTGATGTTTCCAGTGTTGCATCAGATACAGAAAGACTGGAGCTGAAAGCTAACACATGTCTAGAAGCACCTCTGCCCCCCAGATCCATACCTGAGGTAAATTCTACCTGTCCTTCATCTGTCTGGCTTAAAAATAAAAGGAAGTTGTTTTTTAATTAATTTTTTGAGAAAACATGCCTAAACATTCTGGGGATTTTAATGTGTGTGAATTTTGTGAGTTATCTGTAGAACACTTTTAACCCTGGGTTAAAATAGCCATGATTCTTACTAATTTTTGTACTGAGAATTCTCCAAGATTTTTGTACATCCACATATGAATGCTGTGTATTTGGCTAGATGGACACTTGATCTTTGTTGTTTTAGACTATAAAAATTGATAGGTTTGTCACTACATCATGTCATCGTACCTTTTTTGTACAAGTATAAATTAAGACTGGGCTTCTGTTGTGTGCTGCAGTGCCCAACCCCTCTAGTCTTCAGTTTCTAATCCAGCTTTTCATGGTTAAATAGTCATGTCTCTGAGTACTTCCCTTCTGCAGAGATACCTCCTAGTGGATGCTCTTCAATCTGCACCATTCTTCCTTAAAGGAGGAAAACCACTGTCTACAGCAACATATTCTCCCCCTGTGGTAAGGTTGGGTGGCTGCTTGTGAATGCCTAGACTGGCAGGTGTGGTAGTGCAGCTGTAGACTAGTTTGTAGTTCTGGTTATATGCATTAAATAGCATTTGTGTAATAGTTTTAGCTTTATTTGGAGCCATGTATAGCGTCTGGACTGTTGGATATCTAAAATCGCAAGTCTTTTAAATGCATTTCAGTGTGTACCATGTGTACCATGGGAAGTATGAAACAGAGCGTGGTTTTTGTGTTTTGTTTTCTTTTTTGTCTGCAAACTGTGCATCCAGCCCTCAAGGCAGCAGATTTCCTCGGGACAAGAGCTGGCTGCCCCATCGGATGGGCAGAGGAGAGACACGAGGCCAACCGTGTTCCGTATTCCCGAGTTCCGGTGGTCCCTGATGCACCAGCGCCTGCTCACAGACCTGCTCTTCTCCATAGAAACAGATATTCAGATGTGGAGAAGGTACATCCTGGGCTTTCTCTGGAATGATCTAGAATGGGTTCATTTTTATGGCGCTCGTTGACTTGGACTTGTGAACATCTGGTGTTTTACTCAATATTCAATAGCCTTGCTTATTGTGTGGCTTGCAGCAAATTATTCTCAGATTTTTTTAAAGGCTCTTTACAGACATAAATGTGTATTGGCTCAGGGCCTGCACACAGATTTGGACTGAAATCCTGGCTACATATAAGCCAATGGCAGTCTTGCTGTTGATTTTAATTCAACCAAGATTTTAATTTTCCTGATGTATGTAAGGGCCTGTGTCTTCTATAAATATCTAAATGTGGATAAGAAAGATAATGTATCTGAAATAATATGTCTTGCTTCTGCATTTACACACTCTGAGTTACTGCTTTGATAGGGTTCTGTGAACACAGAGATGTTAATTTGAAAATTAACTTGTAACAGGGATCTGGAATGTAATTGTGAAGATCTTTGAAAACAGTGGTAGTTAAGATTTAATAACAGAAATAAGAGTGGTGTCTATTGTTAGCTTGTAGTAGTGAATGTCAAATTTAAATTGAATGATATAGCTGTACTGACCTGATAAAAAGGACTGTCGGGATAAAGAAATAGAGTATTTAAGGGATTCAAACAATTTAAACTGAGGTGAATTTTTGTCTGACTGTAATTTGTAGGATGTGTTTAAGTTAAGCTATCAGGACATCATCAGATATATATAACATCAAATATGTTTCTAGTTTAGCCTCTGTTTTGAAAAGTTTTTGTCTAAGTTTTTGTGCTTTGTTGATTTTTACTTTCTCTGAGAAATTCTTATTATTTGCTTTAGTTTTCCAAAGATTTAAGTTATCTACTTCACAGTTCCAGGAGATTTTATTCTGTTTTCTGATACAGTGACTTTTGCTAGCAAGCAGTCATAGACCAGCCTATAATGTATCTTTATCCAAATGAGGATTAGTGATAATTTTGGTGTTTTTAGCAACTTGTGATCTTGAGCAGTTTATGAACAGAATGGAAATGTAGTTTAAGGTTTAGCTTGAGGTACATCAGTTGACCTTTACAGGCATGTGTTATTCGCTGCCCTACTGCTGTGTCTGGTTTTAGTTTTGTGAAAACATAAATATGTTAAAATACCTCAAAAATTCAGCTCTATTCTGAATGTTTTTTTTTTATTTTTGGACAGCCATTCTACAAAAACTGTGATGGACTTTGTGAACAGCAGTGACAACGTGGTGTTTGTGCACAACACGATCCACCTCATCTCTCAAGTGATGGACAACATGATCATGGCCTGTGGTGGTATCTTGCCATTGCTTTCTGCTGCCACATCTGCTACTGTAAGAAATTCCATTTTTATTTGAAAATTCCTCACTTGTGGGAAGATGCCTTTCTTTATAGAGTGTATTAATTATTGTATCTCTCCTTTTGGGAAACAGGAAACGAATGTGGGATGTTTCCACTGGCATCTCTTTTCTCCCTTTGCTCCCTCCATGCTTTCCCTAAGATAAATTGGGTGCTTGCCTTCTTTGCCTGAAGGCATAACAAGAAGTTTCCTGGCTGCGTTGTCCCACAGTGGTCTGGAATGGGATTAAATCCCAATACTAATGATTGTTCCTACAATATGAGTAATTATTACTTTTGAATGTGACTGATAGTGGACTTCTAGCACACATTTTTCTTCATTTAGCTTGTAGGAATATTATCTTTGTGAAGAAGTAAATGTTGCTTTCAATTTTTCTCTGTGTAGCATGAATTGGAGAGTATTGAGCCAACTCAAGGACTTTCAGTAGAAGCATCTTTAACATTTCTCCAGAGGTTAATCAACCTTGTGGATGTGTTAATTTTTGCAAGCTCTCTTGGTTTCACTGAAATTGAGTCTGAGAAAAATATGTCATCTGGAGGAATTCTGCGACAATGTCTTCGTCTGGGTAAGCAAATAAGACCACTTAATGAGCATAGGAAGCTTGCAGTTACTAAATAGCTAGCAGCTGTTAGCTTTGTTTTTTTTTTCTTGTCCATTGTTTTGTTAAATCAAGATTAAATTTAGTCAAACGTTAAGATCTTTTACAGTTTTACTGTATTCTGCAGTGCAAATATATTCCTCTTTAAAAGTTTAAATAAATTAAGTTTGGTAGCCTGCTTTCATTTTATCCATGAGGATATTTCTTTTGTCAAAGTTCCCCAAATAATCAAGGCTGAGAATATAGCAGCTTCAAGGAAAGTAATCTTGTACTCTATAAAAAAATGAACCTTTGCAATAGTTAGAAAAGAGGTTTAACACTTGAAGGTCAGTATATGAAGGTATGGTGAAAACTAGAGATGTAAATTTCTGAAGGGTTCAAATTGGGCAGTAATTGTATCTAATGACTACAGTATGTTTGCTTCAAATTGGATTGAAAGAAAATTATCATTTGCCTTAAAAGCTAACAAATATTCTGAAAATGAGAACATATGAAATCATAGCAGGGTCCAGGTAGTTAATACAGGAGGAGGGTATTCATGCTTAGTTGCATGCTGTAAGACTTTTTGTAATGAAAAGTGTAATTTGCATGAGTGCCAGAGCAGCTCAGAGCCTCAACAGTAACTAGCCTTCCTCTCCCTTTCTAGGCAATTAAAACTTTGTGCAGGTAGAACAAGATTTTTGGGATGCAAACAGGTATAGAGGTGGGGTAGTTCTTTTTTCCTTTGAAAATAAATATTAGAAGATGAAACAGGGCACAAATGTGCAGCTAAAAAAAAAATAAGTTTAGAACATTTAGACCAAGAGTAACACAGTATTGTGAAGCAAACGTTGCCATTTGTTTCACTGGTGTATCACTTGTCTTCTCCCTTGCAAGTTTGTGAAATTTAGCTGTCTTCACCCCACCCACCCCGTGGTTGTATGCATGGTAAAATTGCAGGGAGGGATGCTCACTTGCTCACTTTGAAGTATCCATTAGTTACAGTGTATATGTTCTAATAGTTTAGCATTCGTTGTTAGTTATAAATTATTAAAGAATTTTGAGCATTGTTTTGCAACTCTCTAAAGCTTATGGAAGCAAAATATTTGACTAATGTGCATAAACTTTTTAGTTTTAAGTGGTAAACAAAATCGCATTATACATATCTGTAAGGGAATACAGAACAATGCTATTTCTCAGAATAACTCTTAATGTTTCTTTCCCCTTCAAGTATGTGCTGTAGCAGTAAGAAATTGCTTGGAGTGTCAGCAGCATGCACAGATGAAACCTATTGGAGACACTGGGAAAAACCAAAAAGCAGTGCAAGGCTTTATAGGATCAGGAAAGTCTGCAGCAAAGGCAAGTTTAAGACCACATTGAGAAACACAGAACTCAATAATGAATACTCTGTACAGAGGGATAAGTTTTTAAATTATTGAAATTTTTGCACCACTGATATATTTACAGACTTTAAGTGGAGTGGCACAAACACTGGAAATTTAATCTGTCGCAAGAATTTGTCAGATTTTTTCTCCTTTAAAGATGAAATGCATATCTGATCTTTGTGCTCTAGTAATGACAATACAATGTACAGTGGGTGATTGTACACACTTAATGATTCCTGCTAGAATGCTTTTAAAAACAGGCTCTTAAGCAGTTGTTTTGTTTTTTTTAAATAGAGTCCAGTGGACATTGTGACAGGTGGCATTTCTCCAATACGGGACCATGACAGACTTCTGCAGGATATGGACATTAATCGCCTCCGAGCAGTTGTGTTCAGAGATATAGTAAGTAAATAATGTCCTTTTCTTTGTAGCTACATTTCTGCTTGTATGTGTTTGCTGAACACTTCCTCTGTGTTACACAGCTTGGCTGAATTGGATGTACAAAAAGGGAATATGCTCACAGTGATTAGCAACTCATAATACTCTGCAGCTGTTGTAGTGTTTGGGATGGGAAGGAGGGAGAGGTGAGAACCCAACTGTCTCCTGATATGGCTCTTTGTGTTGCTGAGAATTGATTATCTGGAATTCTGCCTATTGTATATTAAGTATGTTGTGTTTAGTACAAATTTGTACATAGACAAACTGTTTATGTGTACTCTGTATCATAAGCATGTTTGTACTTTTTGAAAAATTCATATTCTTCTAGCTAATTAGAAATTAGAGGTCATCTCTAATTCCTTTACTTCCCCTCAGAGGAACCAATTTGTGTGCATGTGCTGTAAGTATGCATATGTTTTTTAGTCTTGAATTGACTAAAAATATCTTTGCCCTGTGTCAGCAACTTTATAGCTGATATTCAGGAAATTGAGATTGATTGCTTGAAAAAATCACCTCTGTAAGCAAATACAGCAGCTATAATGGCTGTGAGTCATTGGTGGCCACAAGACTGGACACCACAACTTAGTTTACAATAATTGGACTGTTTAGCAAGTATAATGATTTATACAGTGACTGTTTTCTGTCCTGAAATGTGAAGGATTTTGAGTTTTCTCTTTACAGTAATTATTGATTGAAGCGAGCTTCTTTCAACCCCTACTTCAGTATCATTGTGCAAGAGAGTAACAGGAAGTGACTCTTCCATACTGCTGGCAATTAAAGTAATCCTAATAATTCCTTCAAGCACATTTTGTGAACCTTTTTCTTTTTAAAAAACCCCCAAACAACACCCACCCAAAACCTCTGGTTTTTTTTTCTGTATCTAATCCATCAAGGCTCTTTGTTTCATAATAAATATAAAATGATGCAATAGCTCTGCTTTTTGGCTAAGATGTTGAGCTGTGCAGAAAAAGTAGACTTAGAAAGGTCTGGTTTGGAATAGTTTTTGTCTGAGCTGTTTACTAAATGTTTTATTTAAGTGAAGTTTCTTATATTGGGTTCAGCACTTAGAACCAGGATTGGCATAATTTGAATCTCTGAGTTCTGTAGCAGGAACTCTGATGGAATCCACTTCCCCACCAGCAGCAGTACTTACAGTGGTACATGAGCTTTATTTCAAGCAGTTCAACAAACACAGAAAAAATAAGATGATGCTAATTGACTGGATCACAACTTTATTAAGTACAGTTAGAGATTGTCTTGCAAAAATTCATCAAGCAAGAAAATTCATTATAATCCTTACCATTGTAGGCAGCTTTCCTCAATCTCACACTGTGATTGTTCTATGAAAGTTAAGGTTTTGGGTCAAGCCAAGGGGAAGATAGGTTGTTTTTTCAGTTCAACAGATAGGATCCAACTGTGTTACCTGTTCTTAATAGAAAGCTTTTCATAAATGTCTCTCAGTACAGCTTACTAAAGAGCTCTTAAAGGAATATGGAGCTTTGATAGGCACTACAATTGTGACAGAATGAGCTTTATAGTGGAACTTAGTTTCTTGAACTGCTCAGAGGAAAAAATTGAATCTTACCTGAGCCCTGATGTAAATGAGGGGTAAAAAAACTCCTAACACTCATTTTTTTACTGATGAGTCAGTGAGGATCCAAATACTCCATTCTCCTGTGATCTGAAAGTATATGAAGCTTTTCTTCCTTTGGTAGCCAAAAGCGACAGGCTTAGGCTAAATCTTAATGTCCAGTTTTCCCTCTGTTTCCCTAGGAGTGACTGAGTATTCTGGGGAGGAACCTGGCATAGTTCATGTTAAGATTAGTTTTTAAGGTTTTCTTAAAATCTCTTAATAACATTACAGCTGTAACGCAGATGCATATTTGTCAATTCTTGTTTAAATTATATGTAGTAGATTACATCCATCTGGATTATCTGATAATGAAATTAACACTGCTTCTGGAATTTGTTCCACTTCCTTCATTACTATGATACAGTTTTGGGAGAATGCTTGGCTGGGTGTAAATGCTGTAAACATCTTGGCATTTTTGAGGAAATGTAACAGAAGAAACACCTGTAAATAAAGAGGACCTAGACCCTACACTAATTTGAAGCATGTAGTCAAAACACACAACCTTAGCCAAAGTTGTCATATTTATAAATGAAAAATGAAAGGATTAGTACCACTTGAATACAAGTTCTGTATTGCTTGGCTTTATAGGTGAGACAAACTGTGACTAGAGAATATTGTTCTTTCATTGCTGACACTTCAGCTTCCTCTTGGTCTGTTTATGGTAGCGCTGGGCATGCTTCACAGAAAAATAAACAAGCTGCTGAAATTGTAATGGAAAAATCTGTGTGTGTCTCTTTTTTACAGGAGGATAGTAAACAGGCTCAGTTTTTGGCTTTGGCTGTTGTATATTTTATTTCTGTGCTCATGGTTTCGAAATACAGAGATATACTGGAACCCCAGAATGAAAGACGACCACCAAACCAAAGCCAGTCACTCAAGGAAGCAGAAAATGAAAATAATGAGACTCCTGCTGCAGGTGAACTAAATGAAATAATGTGGCTTAAAATTCTGTAGAAGTCTTCTTTAGGACCAATGTGGTGAATGGTTCTCTGTTAATAATGACCTTAAAATGTGTTTTCTGTTCTTTTGGTATGAACAGTTGTGGAAAACCCATCTGCTGCTCTTGGTGCTTCAGCCTCCACCGAAGATTCAGAAAGTACAGCATCCATGCAAAGAAGGGATTCTGGTCTTGGGGAGGAAGCAGCTCCAGCACAAACAAGCAGTTCGGGTAGTGCTGCTGAAGCAGGACCTCTGAGTGTCAGTGCAGGCCCAGATGCAGTCAGTGAAGTCCTGTGCACACTCTCCTTAGAAGTCAATAAGTCTCAGGAGGGTGGAAGTGAGACAGGAGCTGAAGAGAGTAAATCCGTGGCTTCTGTGCCAGCTGCAAAAAATGTCAACGTGAAGGACATCTTGAGAAGCTTGGTGAGCACACCAGCTGATGGGACTGCTGTGGATGCTGCACTTCTGCCACCAACCTTCCTTGGAGTTCTTGGTGATGGAGCTGCTGAGCAGCCTGTGCAGTTCCATTCCTTTGACAGGTAATGTAACATCTGAAATACTTCAAAATTTAATTTTACTTAAGGTATTTGTAAAGAACAGGAAAACCCACACTTCAGTTCACAAGAACTACCAAGCATAGCACTGGCAGATGAGGACTGCTGTGCATATTTAGTTGGCTTTAAAGAGCTCAAGAAATAAAACAGACATTAAATAACTTAAAATAAGGATATGTAGATTAGCAGGTGTATTGATCTCAAAATTGTGTCTCGTCTCTGTTATTGTGGGCCTGCAAAAGAATACTGGTTTACTAATAGTTACAAATGGATCAAAACCAATGGAATAATCATCTAGGGGTCCTTCTGCCTAGAGAATGTTCCCATACTCATTTAGGAAATTAGATCTTCTGCTGCCAAAGGCCTGCTTTAAAGATTTTTCATGACTTGTTTGGTAGAAATATCCCTTAAGCTGTTTAGATTTGCTTTGTTGTTGCAACAGCTTTTAGAGTTTTGTTTCATTTTAATAAATTTCTGCATTTCTGAATACTCAAATGCTGCCGTGAATTCAAAAAGGAGAATTCCTGCTTTGTTGCTCTTTTTAAATTTTGGATTAAAGTCACACTTTCCTGATAGAAATTTTGGTGTCCCCTGTATCTCAGTCTCATTAGCTCCTTATCTTTTCCCATACCCTTTAGGATAGTAAACCAAACTGTCTTTTACTATACTTAGTGCTTTTTACCTCTTCAGGATTCCCAACAACTGCAAAGAATACAAAAGAAAGGAAAAGAATCCTGTAACCCTTGCATTCCTGCCTCTAGGAAACCCTTGGTTATTTCCAGAAATCCTGCAGTCTGGAAGCAAGGGGATCCCTTTTTACCATACCATTATCTGATCCTCTGCTTATTCCCAAACTTCCTCTGGCTCTGATGTCTTTGCAGTCTGTGGCTGCCTTGTTCAAACTTCCAGCTGCCCCGGGAGAGGAGTGCAGTGGTGCCAGGGGTGTGGGTGCAGCTGTCACAGCCTGTCTGCTCCACTCTCACTGCCATATCACTGCTGGGGGAAGAGACGGTGCTGTCTGGCCAGATGAGACACAGATGGGGCGTGCCAGCGTTTGGCCGCTTGTCTCAAAGCAAAGACAGTGTTCTCCTTGTGATGCTGAACAGGAGGACTTGCTCTGGGAGCAGGAGGAGGATGGAGGCAGAGGGGGATATTGGTACAAGGGGGGGACACTGTGTTAGAACTTGCCATGCCCCTCTCCCTGCTGCTGCCCAAGTGCTTTTGGCACTTCCCCTTAGAGGCCTCTCATTGCTCTTTGCTGCAAGTGGGCAGTTGGTGTCAAATAACATGATGTTTTAGTTTGTGAGTAGTGCTTTTTTATCATCAAATTCTTAGTATTCATTGCTGCGTGGTTTCAGCCACACAAATAACATTTGTTTGGTGATCTGGTACAAAAGTGGCTATTGCATTTGTGAATTATTTTTTAGCTATTGTTGCCTCCAAAGGTTTGTGGGGCTTGTGCTGATTTGAATTGGTGTACAGGAGGTGAACTGGACAGGAAGTAATTGGGCACTTGCAGTCCTGATGCCTGTCATAGGTAGCTTACACCTACAAACCTTTCTTATCAGAGGGAGCTGTACAATTTAATTTGATAACATGTACACTAATGATATACTGGGCACTGATAGCAGCCCTTCAGTCACTTGCAGTTCCGTGTTCTTTTTCCCATATAGTTACAAAGTCACTCAACAACCAAAGAACCCCCTTAAGTTGTGGTGTGTTTCATAGAGGGAGTTACTAAGAAGTTAAATTACTTGCTGGTTTACCCTTTTACTTTTCCACTGCCTGATGGACACTGTTCTATTTCCACCTCCAAAGTGCCAGCCATTTGTAACAACTCCTAACATTTTTTCACTTGAGGCCTAATTGTGGCATTACTACTGAAAGCAAGGTGGTGTGATGAAGGAATATATACAGGGGAATGAAAAGGGTGCATGGATTGAAGCAGTAGACAACACTGGGCTTCTGAATGGAAGAGCAGAGTTTTGTAGGGTTTGTGTAGCTGTCTGGACTGCTCCACAGTGATAACTTGTGGGCATTACTTTCCAAAGATTTTGTGTTTAGTAGGTGGGGCTAAACATATGAGGAAAAGATTGTGAAATAGTATAAAATATTTTGTCCTTTGGCAGTTGCATGTGACTTCAGCATGTCAGTGGCTCTCTGTTTCTAGGTGGGTTAATTTTTCATCTCCTTGCTTTTGTGGGTATGTCTGATAGACAAAAGTGTACTTAATGATGTAAAAGTCTTACGTCTAATCAATTATGATCTGGTAGTCACACACACAATCTTGCATCTATGGTAAATATGTTGATATATGATAAAGCATGTTGCTGACTAGCTAAAGTTAAAAAGAGAAAATAACTGTGTGAAACATTTAAAATTATATAGACAGGCAAGTTTCATGGCCACTTGCAGGTGACTATGTAGTGAGACTGCTTAAAAGACAAATTTATGCTCTGAAATGACACCTAGTGACAACAGTAGGAAGGAACTGTGCCAGGGATAAGAAACCCCACACTTTTTATAAGAAAATGGTATGGAGTTGGAAATAATAGCTCTAATCTCTGGGGTAAAAATACTAAGTTATGTTGTGAAATTTTTTTGGGGAAAACAGACTTTGGGATGCTCTTTTCTGTGTCTGGTTTACATTTAATATATTGTTTGATGGCAATCACAATCTCTGTGAGGTGGTTTTTTTTTTCTGTTTTAAAGGCACTTTGTTAAAAGTTGTTCCCATGTAGCAGTTTACCAGTGGGGTATCTCTGGGAATTTCAAAGCATCTCTCTGATCCTGCATTTATCTCAGGAATGCTGTGTCAGAAATCAAAACTCTCCTCATATCTTAAGGATTATCAACTTCCCAGCCATAGCTGGAGAGTATACAGTAACAGCTATGTGAGTGAAACCTTACTGAAAGGCTGCCAGGTTGCAAGCCTTTGCAAACAGCTAGGTGTATGTGTTCATTCCCATGCCAAAAATCCGCCCCTTATCTTACGGGAAGATACAATCTTGTGATTAGTGGGTGCCAGGGGTTTATCATGATAAAGTTCAAGACTTGCATTGGCTTTTTCCCAAGATCCACAGGGACATGAATTAATGTTCCAATTTCAGTGTGTCCTAAACCAGCAGTTTTCTTATTTAGTAGTAATCGTGTAGGAAAAGAGGAGGGGACTAATGCAAGCAAATTCAAATAAAATGGAAATAAAAATAACCAAAGCTTGGGATAAAAAGAGAGATGACATTTCTCTTCAGTTAGTCTAATAAAACCCATAACCTATCACTTGCCATTTTTACTGTGCACTTTAAAATAAAACCCTGGTCTCTCCTGGCTTCTGCTGCTCTTTGTGGAAACATTCAATAACCATGTCATTATGGGAAGCTGATGCTAAGGTTTCAGAGGAATATAGGCTCTTAAATCATGATCTTGTACCATAGAGCTTAAATCTGCAGCTGTGCTGTAACTTGCAGAACAGATATGTTAATAAGCTTGTTTATCTTTTTGGAACATCATCTGTAAGCTGCTTAGTTTGGCTCAGCCTGTGTTTAGTCATTTGTCAGTCAGTGGTGTGCATATGCCTTTGTAGTGGTTGGTTGTGGTAATTTCAGTTAAATTTCATCCGAATCCTTTTTTATATGGAATGGATACATCTTAGACTTCATTGATTTGAATCTCAAATGCAAAAAGAATAAACTATTTGTTGACAAGGTTAAATCTACTAGGTGTAGGTAGAGACAGAATATGAGAATGGGGAATCTTTAGATAAAGGCACACGTGCTCTGATGGAAAGCTCAGCTCTTTCAACACACCAACAATTTGCATTCTGCAGGGGCCAAAGAGGCAAACCATTTGAAGTCTTCTCCCTGCCAAGCTGATTTTAAAGTTCTCTTGCAAAATTGATCGTATTCTTTCTATCAAATCTTCTCTTCCCCTCCCCGCACCCTCTGATCTCATGGTTTTGAGAGTCTCTTATTCTTCCTTTCTCCTTGGGTATTTCAAGGGAGACATAAGAGAATGGGTATTATCCACAGACAGCAGAGCCCATAGAAGGACACTGACATGGCAGGCTGCTTTCCTGGCTCACAAAATAGAGGTAAAAATAAATCTCTGATCCTCTTTATTGGTCTTTTGCTCCTTGCACAGGAGCCATGCAGTGGCAATGGTTTTGGTAGCCTGGAACAAGGCTATTTTCTTCTGATTTTGAATTAAAACCATTATCCCATAGGGGTACAGACAAACTGTCACCTGCATTGCTTTTCAATGCTAAAAAAGAGAATGCTAAGAATTAAATCTATAAATTCTTGTATGTCAAGAGGAATCAGAACTCATGTAAGTATTTTTAAATTACAGTGAGGTCATCAGTTTGGGCTGCCTCATGTTGTATAGGAATATTTGACTTGCACCCAAGGAAAATTTGTAACTTGAAATATGTTTAAAATGAAATGGGGACATGCCAACTTCATCAAAAATAAATACTTGGGAAAACGCTAAAATTTTAGGAGAGGTGGATGTTTCTGATCTTTATATTGAAACAGAAGAATCAGTGAACTGAAACCAGGGAAGGGTTCAATAAGTAAATCCTTATGGAATTTGGCAGAATAGATCATTATTGCATAAGCCTTTGTCTGTGATGGAAGTCAGTGCTCAGCTCAGTGGTCTGTGCTCATTCAGCAGTGAATAATTGTCTGCAACACGAAGACTTCTTACACTTCAGCATAATTGGGACTAATAACACACTGACCTTCTGGCTAAGATGTATTTATGGTGGCTGCTTCTCACTATGCCTGGCCTATGTTTATCAATTCTCCTGCTATAAACTCTTACTTTAAACCTTAAATATTTGATTTTAAATGAAAACAGGCAAACATCTAATATAGTCATGTAAATGAGGCAGCTAAAGTATCATTCTTACCGTGGTGCTTGAGGTTTCCTTGTGAGAGACCTTAAGCATATTTTTTGTGCATTTTTAAAATTTTATTTATCCTGTAGCTGAAACTTAATATAACAGATGTTTTAATATACAATGTAACCCAAAAGTATAATTTAGTTGATGGAGTAATGTGAATGTTAAGGAGCAAAATGTATTGATGCTTTTTTCCACATGATGCATCTCTGCCCCTGAGGTTGCTTAATGTACGTATTCTGATAAAATTAATGCATGATTACAGATGTTTTAAAAAATATATTATTTTTGTAGATCTGAGGAAATATACTATAAGGCAGCTTGTTGATGAATATTTTATTCATATGTGTAGCAGTATTTAACTTTAAGAAAACACTTACCATTTTAGCTACAGAAAAAGGACTGTCTTATCTGTGTACTCTATAAAAGCGAGTGCCCTATTATTTAAGGGAAGTTGAAAGCACATTAATTTTTAAGACACTTCTGACAAATTTACTTGATTTAATAATGTGCTGAACACTTCATGTTTTCTACGTAGTTTATTTGCTACAATATTTAAACTCGATTTCCACTGTCTCGCATTTTTTATGCCAGTTGCATTCATTTTTCTTATATTAAAATTTAAATAATCTTTTGAAAAAAGAACACAAAGGAACATTGGTAGCTGATGGAAAAATATTTCTTTTGAACACAGTTGCAATTCCACCTAAGTATTGAAAGAAAATATCATTTTACTACCCAAGGAAGGAAAAATGTAGGGATTTCAGAATGTAAATAAAGAAACATGACCAGTGTTTATGCTTCAAAAATCTTAGTTTGCTTTTCCAGTATGTGGTAAATATTAATAATCTGTATATGATTGCTGAGCTGTACTTTCATGCCTTTGAAGAAGGCCTGGAAGTGGAAACTCCTAAAACAATTCCCGCAGCTGTAACATTGGTCGCTTGCCCTGTTGAAAGGGAAGACATCCGTGGCAATAAATATGACATTACCAATACTGCAGCTATGCACAGCTAGAAAGTCAGTATGTCAGTATACTGGGCTGTTTTGGTTTGTGGTTCTTGAACTGCTTTAAGGATTTTTTGCATCAGTAGGCCATAGCAACTGACCAGAAGACCAGGAACATTCAAAATTTGGGGTTTTCTTGAATCATGTTTTTGAACAATATCCAACACTTCTTTTGGCTGTGTGCATCAGGTTGACACAGCTCTTGAAAGGGACCTTTTTTCCTCACCAGAAATAGTGTTTATTTTATTTTGGCTCAAAATTAGGAATAATTTCAGTTGACTGTTGCAGATCACTATCTAAAATAAACTCTGTTCAGAATTAGTCTGAGCTTTACGGTGAGATGTTCAAAGCCTCTCTTTTCTTTCAAGGCTCCAAGGTCCAACGGACCTTTTAATTGTTGAGTTTGTGAAGTAGATTTGTTGAAGTCTTATTCTTTAGCCAAAAGCTAGAACTTCTTTTTCAGTGGGATGGTAAAGATCATATATCTCAGAAAAGTTTGTGAGATTTGGTACCTCTTGTTCAAAGCGTGTGGTCACTCTGAAATAACCCAGGCACTTCCCTGTGTCCTGTTTATAAGGCAGCCTGTTCTCCTGTATTTCAAAGTCTGAAACCTGTAGTTACTAATTTTTATTCCTTGAATCAAAGCAAAAGGAATGCTGTTGTGTAATTAACAAAAAAAAAAAAAAAACAAAACAGCAGCTCTACTTTGCAGCTTTGAATGGAATAAATGCCAGATTCCTGGTGCCAGTAATCAGAGTACCTTCCTTGTAGTGAATGCCATTGCTAGATGCTGAAAATTATATTGAAAGTGTTAGAATATAGTTCCTTTTTTATATACTTCATGGAAAATAAGTTACTGAAGGTTACAGTAGCAGCTGCATGTGCATTCCCAAACTTGTACAGATTTGAAGGTGAGGAGGTAGACAGAAGATCTGAAAAGGCAGAAGGGACTATTCTGGTCATTTATTGCTGTCTATTGCAGCCCAGGGGGAAAAACCCAAAAAAGTCCTAATTCCTCAGCTTGAATACAGCTCTCCTTGGGTAGCTGACAGCTTGCTGAAACTACTCCCTCAGTGCAGCTCCTCTTGAGCACGCTGAAGGTCAGTAGGAGTTTACAGGAAGGAATGATAATATATAGTGTTGTGCCAGAAGGCTGTTGTAGCTGGGATTTCTTTTGTCTGCCCTCATTGCTGGCTGCAGATGAGCAGTGTTAAGGTAGCAGCTCTGTCTGCACACATCCATCCTTGCTCCAAGCCAGGCATCCTGGCTCCTGTGCAGTTCCAGAGCTGTCACTTGCCCTGTGAGGAGCTGCTTTTAGTAGTGCTGAGACTTACTCCTCTTCTAAAACTCCTGCTTGATCCTTCCAGCATGTTCATGTCTTGATTTTCATATGAAAGATGTATTTTCTAATATTAACATCGGTCAAAATTCTGCCATGTATGTATTTTAAGGTGTGGTTCTGGTGTGTTCTTTATGACTTAAAATACCACCTGTTTCGTAGTTCCTGGGGCTCTTAGTAGAGTCAGAGAGTAAAATCAGAACATTCATAGCCATTCAGAGGACACAGCATTTCTGATTTGATGTTTTGAGAGAATTGTGGTTGACTATTAGCCCTGGATACAGAAAGCTTCTCTAAAGGATTTGGTTTTACCCTCAAGGTAATTTGCTGTTTTCCAATTTAAAATTATTTCCATGAATTATATGTTTTTGAACAGACACAGCCTATGTGTGCACCACATCCATCTACATATGCACCTAAATTTGTCATTAAACATTCTCCCATATCCAATATATTATATCCAATATAATTGTGTCTGTATTAGTTAGCAGCAAATGGATGATTTTTTCTGTAACTTAGTGGGTGTGCAAAGAAATTTTTCCAGATCATGCATTGAGGTCTTATGGAGTCCACCTGAATAGACATGTATTTATAATGAGCAGTTATACATTTTTGGGTTTAATAGTATTGGTTAGTATGTCTTGAGCTGGGTATCTATACAGTAAAAGGACTTAAGATCTCTAAAGGAATACACCTGGGCTTCAGTGCTGAATTGTGAAGGTTGGAGAAATGTCCCAAAGTTTACTGTATGTGGGTGCATTTGTACTCTGTAAACTTGTATTCATTTCCCAACCCCTTCCAGGTGTTTGAAAGTGTGTTATAGAATAGTAGGAACAATTTCCAGGCAGTGAATGTCACAGAATCTTGAGTGAGAGATCTCTTTCTTATACCTGGGTGGTGCAAAATTAATTGGTAATGTGACAATAATTTAGAAAACACCCTAAATATATGACTTATTTCTGAGTCTGTTGTTCATGTTTCAGGGAAACAGACATGAACATCTGAGCAAAATTCGTGGTTTAGGCACAATATCTTGACTTGGGGCTCAGGTGTTGTTGCTTCTATTTTTTTAGTGACTAGTTAACATTAGCAGTCACCCTTATAATGATATGACATGTACTGCCTCCAAGTATGGTGCCTGCCTACTCTGGCCATTAAGGAGGGCTGATTTAATCAGTAATGTGGTCTAGCTTCTGTGACATCCTTTGACATCCTGTGACTGAAGAAGAGAGTCAAATACAGTCCTCCTTTCCCCATTCCTGCAAGAACTATTTTAGAAATATTTGACAGAACTTCTTTGGTTGTTCTCGCACCTGAATTTAGGTCAAGTTTCTGAGTTACTTTATTTAGAAAATGAGTATTTTAAAGCTATTAAGGGAATACTTTCAGTGTGTAGTTATATTACTGTCAACAAAAGATGTGATTAAATAAATTGAATGTTGAAGATTTTCGGCTTATGGTTAACACCAGGTAATTAAAAGTAAGCGCTGCAGTGGGAGTACATTATATATCAGCCATACTCTTTACCTCATTAGCTGGGGTTTTGCATGTTTATGGAGCTAACTTGCAATTAAAAATGCCTTTAACGTATGCTTAACAAGGCCTTTTAGGTATTTGGAATGAAGTACTACAATTTAATTGAAATTGGTATAGCATAAATACATGTCTTTGTAACATGTCAGATAAATTTCCATGCCTAACTTGTCACTTCGCATCTTTTCCTCTGATGTAGTCTTTAATGCTGACTATAAGGCCTGCCATTTAACTTGTATGAAAGATGGAGGTTCTCTCGCCATCTTTGGAGAGATTTGTTACATAAATAAAACTTGATTGGCAAGATATACTTAAATTCATGCCTTAGCTGTATTTTTAAGATGTGTGAACATTTGTATGTGCATGCCAACCTGTTAGGATGTTTTTAGCTATGGTATATCCTTCTTTAATCAGTCTTCTCTTCTGGATTAGCATATCTGTAGTAGAAGTCTGTCAAGGCAAGCTTCAGTGTTGATAACTCACCTTGAAGTTTTAGTTTTGAATACTGTGACATTTTTGTAAATAGTTGCCTGAAGTTTAAAGCCAAATCTTGGGCAAACTAAGGTGCAAAGAAAAGCCTAGTTGCTGAACCCTTCTCCTGGTGATCTTCTAACTTTGTGCTTTTAGTCAGTGCTTTTGTGGAAGTGGATGAGATATTAAAGTGTACCACCAGCAAGGGTGAAGTGTCTTTTAGGTTAAGGTGGCCTACAAAAGATGATGGAAAAAAAAGAAGGGAAGCAAAGGAACTTTTGCAGGATGTGGAAGTGTGAGTGCTAGATATATAAACAAGGATCATAATAGTGTGAGCCTTCACATACAGTATGATTTACTAACTTGTTGTCTTCACCTAGGAGTGTTGTTGTACCAACGAAGAAATCAAGCATTTCCTCTTCTGCTGCTGCTATTGGTGTTCCTACAAACGCTGTCAGTGTGGTTTCTTCTTTAGATTCAGCCCAAGCCCCTGATTTGTCAGGAGAATCTCCTGGTAAGTAAGGGTTAAATTAAACAACTTAAATACCAACACTTCACTTCCTCTGTTGCTTCTCCTTCCATCACCATTCACTCAGAATACAAGTAAAATTAGGANATAAACAATTTAAATACCAACACTTCCTCTGTTGCTTCTCCTTCCATCACCATTCACGCAGAATACAAATAAAATCAGGAAAAAATTACAAAAGTAGTACTGTTTTACAATTTTGCAACAAATGCAACTGTCTGAGCAATATTTGTCCTAATTTAAAGATTTCTCACTGTTCTGATAGAGAAATCATGCTGTATTAACTTGTATCTAGTATAAATAAGGTGCATTCTAAAGACTATTTTTTATTACAGATGAATAATGTAAAGTGTAAGCTTATTTATAAATTCTGGGGTGTTTGACCAAGGGTATATGTGTTAGTGCTAAGTAGAACTGGAAATTATATACAAGTGTTTCCAATAGCTTTAGCCTGAGGTCAAATTCAGTGTTGATGCTAAACTAATTGCTTTGGACAGTTTTTTCAGTGGGGACAAAATTGAGTAGGTTGTTTATAAGCAAGTGTTCCTTTGAACCCTTGGTCTCTCCGGTTGTTCTGTGTGAGATAAATGATGTTTAACCTTAAATGCTGTGTCAAAGGCATGCTTTTCTACTTAGCTGTGTTTGAATCACAAGGCTGTGTAGGATCTTTGTGCCCACGAAGTTTGGCTTCAAGCCTTAGAAGTGATTTGGATCTTAATCAAGGAAATCTCAAGCTATGTCTGATTATTGGTGTTTTTTTCCAATGTTTGAGTTTCTTGCTTCCTGGTTTTGTGAACTTACATCCAAACTGCAAGGACTGGGGAAAAAAATGTGGTCTGTTACCATGTCCTCTCGTACTGGTGTGTCTGGAAGGTATTTATTCCCATCTTCAACTGCCCAGCCCATTTCATTCCTTGGGAAAATCAACAAGGTTTTGTTCCAGTCATTCTAAAGGAAAAGAAGAGCTTTTGAAATATAGCATGGTCTTACTCTTTGTGAAAGGGAGAATCCATTTTGCCACCAAAACTGCAGGAGATAGCATTATATTAGTGTAGGAGTAATATTTGAAATAGGGGAATTAGCTGTATTTTGAAATGTCACAATTCTTTGGGGGAGATTGGCTCTGAGCAGCTAATCTGTTTTAAAAATAATAAAACCTCACCTACATAGAAATGGTTTAAAATAATTGCTAATTTGTTAACTTCTGACTGATTTACCCGTCTTAGTTGTGGGCTTAATTATTACAGTTTCTGAAGTAAGCATTCACTTGCTTTTAATAAAAACAAAACAGATGAACATTGATTTTCAGATTTAGTCAATCTTTTAGGAACGTATGGAAGAAAAACATAAGTGCTCCTGTTCCTGTAGAATGTATGAGAAATCCAGACAATAAACAATACTAATGTAGTTTGTAACTGTGTGACTTCCATCATGTCTGGAAGTTTTGGCAAAAATTGGACATGTAATCTGAACTGATATGCATAAAAAGAAACTAATCAGGATTAAAAATAGACATGTTTGGACTGGCAATATAATTAATTAAAAAAAAAAGTAAAGGCATAAATGAAATCATGCCTTAAACAGATTAAAACATGGGACTGTTTCTTTTTTCCCCTGTAAAATAATGGCATGGAAACAAAAATTTTGCAGAGTTGGAGTGGTTTACATCTAATGTTGCTCATGTAAATTGCACACATTTAAGTTCGAAATCAAATTCTCTGTAAGGCCTTAATTTGTTTTTTATTAGAGGATGGAGATAGTAATAAGCAAGCTTCCTATAAAACAAGAATATAATTAATATAATTTTCCTCTGAGTTCAAATCACATATTCTTTCACTAATTTTTATTTTCATGTGGCAGAGAATCAATACATTGTTCTCATTTTTCCAGCTAAGACTCGTTATAAGTCAGTTTACTTTTGTAATTAAGAAAGAAATTAAATCTTTTTTTAAAAAGTGCTGATATTACGGGCTTATGTAGTGAATATAAATCTAAGGCTATTTCATGTTTGATATGAAGGCTGTTAGTTAAACATTACTGCTACATTTAAAAACACATCTCATCTGTTTTTTTTTAAGTGAGTTTTATGTACATTTGTTTAATACATTTTAAAAACTGATAACATATATCACATATAATTATAGATATATATAATTTATTTAAATATATAATATATAGCATATAAAATATATGAACACATAACGCTTTATGGGTAGATGTACTTCAAAACAGAGGTGAGAGTGGTATGCAGACATTGAAATAGGATTAAATAGCACGTGATAGTGTCCTAATAGTAATGTGTGCAAACACTCAATTTGGGAATAAGTGCTCTTGCTTGGTCAAGGTAGGATTGGTGTTGAAATACTAGTCTGTGTGGTTCCAGATGCCTCCATCCATCCATTTCTCCAGATGCTCACAATTCATCAGGCTACATCCCAATAATTTTTCCTGAAGTTTGCATCTTGCTTGTAGCTCAAGGGTTGTGAGCATCTCATATATTTGATACTTAAGATGCTCTCAGGCTCATGTCACATGAATTGTGACATATCCTGGCCTACCAAATACAGGGTGTTGACAGGTTGGAAGGAGAACCATCCAATCTCAGTCTGTTCCTCTGATACTTTGAAAAAGGGTGAAAACATGTTTTGGCTTCAGACACTCTGGCCTTTTTGCAGAAGTTTCTTCACCTTTACTCATTCAATCTGCAGAGTATTTCACAGCACAAAAAGCCTCTCCTGAACACAAATGTGCCCCTTGTGGTCTGAACTTTCCCGTCGGTATGTTGCTGATGGCTGGAATTTGGGTTGTTGGTTTGCTGGAATCTTGGAAATGAATGGAGAAGATAAACCTGGTGGCCCATCTTGAGCTAATCGTTCAATGCCTACTACAGAGGGGTGGTATTGAACAAAAGAGCCTATTTCCTAGCAGTAATCTAAGAAAGAGGAATTCTCTGGAGTTGTTTCTTCCTTGGGTTGTCTCACAGGCTGAATGTGAGATGTGACGCAGAGATTTTACACATGCTGTGTTCAGGAAGGGCTACTGCTAAGGCAAGACTAATATTTGGACAGGCAGGACTTGGCAGAGCTGCCTGAGCTATTGTAAATGTGCCAGTGGGACGCCTGTATTTTTGTTTGTCAGTTAGTTTTCCTTTTAAATGTTTCGATTACAGTCGCAATGTTCTGAAGTGGTGAGAATTTTTTAAAATGTTTTGCAGTTTGCACTCCCACTGTTTTCTCTGATGCTCTGAGTTTCTCTGTTTATGTACTCGAAGGATTTCACATGTGTTTTATTAGTGCTTCGCTCCAAAGAATGCAGTCTTGAGGCTTTCACTATTCATTTTCCAAATGGTTGTTCAAATACAATTTTTATGAAGAGGGGGTATGAAAAGTCTGTGGGAAGCAGGAGTGAATTGTCTCTTGTCCTTACTGAATGTTCTGGATGTAGAAAACACTGAGAAGTTCCACTCAGTTTCTGTTGCCTGCCTCCTCCCCTTCCTACTTCAAGTTCTTTGAGTTTCACTTGTTTTGCCTCTGAGCCACACAGAGTTAGTTACAGGACTTTTCCTTCCCTGGGCAAGCTGTTCCCCAAATTGTGAAGTCATAAACAAGGCCATGTCAAAGGGTGAGGTGAAAAAGGAGGTGAATGCTTGGAAGAAACATGAGGATAAGCAGTAACAGCGGATAAAAACAGATTTGTGACTCCTGAATTCTAGTCCAATACATAGTAAAATGTAAATTTTCTGCGACAGTTGGCTTGTTTTGCAAAGATGAATGGTATTCATTGATTTTTATACATAGGTGAAAATGAACTTGAAGTCATGCAATAAAATAAATTAGCAGGAGACAAGCTAAAGTAAGAAAAATGATCATGAAGTGAGTTACCATCAGTGCAGCGGTTGTTCAAGCAATTCACTGGATTATAGTAATTATTTCAAAGAGAATTCCAACTTAACAGCGACAGTAGTTGAAGGCTAGTTACCAAAGCAGAATGACACTTTAAAAAATCTCAGATTCTGATGATATGCATTGGAAATGCCTTAATACTGTGTCAGTATAAAAACTGTTTTAAAGCCACTTCTCTTGAGAGAAGTTTTCACCATTGTTTCATGAAATCTGTTTTGGTTTAGCCTACAGATGTGTTTATGTAACAGATCCCTTATATTAGCTTGTAAAACCTTTCATTGTAGTCTTGCATTGTGCACTTCCAGCCCCGGAAGTGTATTTTTGAATGAGCTCATTATTTTACTAGATACCTCTTCCACAAAGGGCACTGGTTTTTACGTAGGGTGGGTCTGTTGTACAAAATTAAGAGGTATGGTTATTTAATTCAACTCTGTTTTTTTTTTTTTTACCTCATCTCCATTCTCACAAAGTATATCATCATGTACTGCTTGTGCATTGCCAGGTGCACTTTGTAAGTGTACACGCAAAAGCATGAGGATCTTGCACAAGGAGTTTTTTAACAATATTTTATTGCTGGAGACACTATTTGTTTAGACCCTTGGGGACCTTGAATAAACAATAAGGTTTCACTGTAAGGGTGCTAGACAGATGATCTATTTGCATTTTCTTTTATGTCCTTGCAAATGTCTGTAAAACTGTCAGTTTGAAGGAGCCAGTTTATCAGTGAAAGGATAAGGAAGAGATAAGTCAGTTTAGTTCCACATGTTTGAAGTAGCTACTGCACTTACCCACATGTGTGTTGTGGATGAAAATATGCTACTGAAGTATTTTCATCCTTTTCACTAAAAGCAGAAAAAAAGTATAATAGAAAGTCACCACTGACTTAAATAAAATAAAAAATGTACTCTCACTAAACAAAATCTGCATGCAAAAATCACTGTGCCTAATCCCATTGAAAAACCCCTGAAATTCTCAGCTGGGATAAATCTGAGATTCACCTCTTTTAGTGAAATGTATCTGAGTTTGGAATGTGGTTTTAGGTGTTGATAAACATGAAGAAATTCAGACCATAAATATCCTTATGTAATCTTCAAAAAGAATATCAGTTTATATAGATGCCTGCCTTATGTTTTGTTAAATTCAAATTATCAGTGCTTTTTCTGTTATGTCTATTTTTAAAAGTTGATATTTACTTTAAATTTCATATAGTTTTGCATTTATACCTAATCTGTTTTATGCAGTTTGTTTTTATTTCTAGAAGAAAAAAAATAATTGTCCTGTGTTGTCAGTGATTTCCTTTACCTCCCACTCAAACTATTTTTACCAGTTTTGTTGAAAAAATGGAAAGCAAAAAAACCCCAACCCATCCCAACAAAATAAACAACAAAAAAGCCAAGTTACTCTAGACTGAGAGTATGTTTCTTTATTAGCCTCATGGTGGCTATTATGCCCTCTCATTGTCCTTGCAGATGTTTCCCTTGATTTTATTTTTTCCTTAATTTTTCCTTCAAGTATTTTGCTGATGGCCTAAATACTGCGCAGAATTATTTTCATCTCGTTTAACTGTAAAACGCGTGCTGCTATGCTGCACTGTTAAGTCTTATTTTATCCTGCTAAAGTGATCTTTGCTTTAAAAGGGAGGGATTTTAGTTGTATATACTATTGACTTTATAACCATACCCAATGGGTAGTGGGTTACTGGTGACAGATTTTAGTTGTGGTAAAAAGGATGTGAGCATTTCTATATCGAGACATTCTGCTTGCACAACCTTTGTGTTGAGAGGACTTTCTTACTTTGAAGGCTCTGTGTGCCTTTTCAGTTTGATACTGTGTTGGACTACCCAGATCAGTGTGTGCCTGTAAATCCACTTTCGGGCATGTGTACTTCGGAGTATTTTTAAGTCAGAGGGCCTTGTTAAATGAGAGTAGGATTGTTGGGCTTTAGGGAGAAAGCTGGGTGTTCTAGTCAAATTATTTAAATATAAAGTTTATCATGACAAATGGCATTGTTATTTGAAAGTCTGAATAAAAAAAAAAAGGAAAGAAAATATTGTAGCTGTTAAGTATCTGACAAACAACCACTGACTCATGTGGCTTTGTTGCCTTATGTGGGATTTGTTTTGTGTTTTGGTGCAGGAGACTCTTCTAATTTTCAGCACGTCATTTGACGGCTTTTCCTTTGGGAGTACCCAAAATACTTTTTGGGGGTTTGACTGTGGAAAACGAGCTGTTAAAAAAAATGGACTTATATCCATGAAAATATTGAGAACATTTTCAAAATCTTGCCATCACTGTTGGAACTTTCAGGAATATATAGTTGATTAGCCTTGATGAGATAAATTATTTGGGATACAGTGCCCAGAAGGTTCACATTTCACTTTGCTTTCAGCCAACACTTTGTTCACCACTTTCTTACCCTTCATTCTGTATGGCCCACTCACTTTCCTTCTATCGTCCCCATACAGCAGTCAGCATAAGAGCTTCAGGTTGAATTTCTGAAAAGCTTAAATGAATCACATTCATAAAGATATCTCCTATCTCTGAAGAATGAAAAAGAACTAAGAGTAAAACTTTTCATGGTTATGATATTATAGTTAATTTTATTAGTTTCTGTGCTGCCTTTGAAGAAGAATAGAGAAAACCACCTTCTCTGACAAGAGAAAACAAGACAAACCCTCACCCACCACAAACCCTTGATATTTCTTGGAGGAAGCTCTGTGTGCCAGAGTTTTGGAGCAGAAGTTTGAAATTTGACAGGAGAAATAAATTTACTGTCTCAGGGATCTATCTTTGCCATCTCTTTCCAAATCTACTTCACTTCAGTCAAGTTGAAAGTCTTTGAAAAGTTGCAGTTGACACATTTTGGTAGATAGTTTCAAGATCACAGCAACTGATTTCCAGACAGGTTGCATTTAACTGAATTAACTAACTCCATTGTAGGTGGGACCATCAGGAGTTTTTCTCTAGTTGTAGTTCTAAGAGGGGTCACGTCTTTGCTAGGGTAGATGTGAGAACTAAACTGATTAAAATCTCTTCTTTCATGCTTTTTTCCT
>VZRO01006795.1:215402-270402 GCA_013397915.1 Daphoenositta chrysoptera
CAGCAGCATAAAAATCTGAAACTGGCGAGGTGAGAGGAAAGAGAATAGGACAGGGTCTCGGGGTGGAAAGAGATAGGATGGCAGATGGACTAGAAGCAGTCATGCTCCTGGGAAATGCACAGAAACCTGTCTGCTAAGATTCATTCCTCTCTATAGCTTGGAATGCAGTGTAAGATTTGTGAGTCACCAATCCTATCCTGGCAGAAAATATCTGTGAAGTCTCTGGCTGTCTTGCTTGCCCCCTGTTCATCATTGCTAATACCAATCCATACTGCACTATGGAGGTTGTATTTCTCTTTATATACTGAACAGCAGAATTTAATATTTACAGATTCCTCCTGTGCTGATGAGAGCCATGTAGTGTCAATTTGACATAACACAACTGCTTTTTTTTTTTTTCTGTAAGTGTAGGATACATAAATGACCCAGTCTTCCCTATCAACCTTTGAATAATTGATGTGGCAAAGTTAATAACTCATAAATGAGGTTATACCACTGCCATCATGCTAATGACACTGGCAGTGCAATGGAAAATTTTATCATAGCTGCCTCTGTCAGAGTCCTAGTGTTGCAAAAATTTAAGCCAGGCTGTTGAAAACACCCACTCATTGTTTTCTGCCTGATTTTAAAGCAAATATATATTTTAATTTTAGACAAAAATTTTAAAGGTTTTTGGTGCAAGTTACTTGAAATTAGATGAACACTTCCACTAACCAAAAGAGATGGCTTTAAAACATTACCATTTGGCTTTATATTATTATATATTAGCATTATTATATATATTAGCACATTACATGAATATTAAAGGTGTAAGAAATTGTCTGTATTCATGGCTAGGATTTTAAGTGGTACTAAATTTCTTCAGAGAGGATCATGGCTTATAAGACCAGAAGGGATCACTGTAGCCTAGTCTGACCTCCTTCACAAAACAAACTACAATGCTTCCTTGAATTGCTTTCTGTTTGTGCTAAAGCAGCATTTAAAAAGCTTGCCGTGGCATTCCTGGTGAATGTGAATGCAAGTAAATAGGACTCTTATGGAAAAAAATATTTGAGGTACAAAGAGGTGAAAGGGTTTCACCTAGTCCTCACACAACACTTGAAAACTGTGGTTTCTCAGAGCTTGAGCTCAAAGCTTTAGCTTCTGGTACACTTTTAAAATCTCTGGCATGTTTTCTTATATAATTTGTTTATTATTACTTTCTCTTTTAGGAAAGGGATCATCTAATTCAAAATTGCCATCTGTTCCTACAGTTTCTTCAGTGCCTGAGGATTCTGCCTCCAATATGAGGTAACTTCTCCAATTGATCTGAACAGCTGTGCTGTGGCTCATGTTGTTGATATTACAATTGATACCACATAACTTAAGAATGTTCTTTTGCTGGCTTTCAATAACTAATGAAGGTTTGGGAAAATATTGAGTGCTGGATAATGCATTCCTTCTTATACATGTATATCACTTGAAGGTTGTCAAAATCTATATTCCTTTTTACAAAATTTCAGTAACTTCCTTCTGTTGTTGCTAATCAAACGTATCTCTCTACTAGTATTACAGACAGGCTTGAGCATGCTTTGGAAAAAGCTGCCCCACTTCTGAGAGAGATTTTTGTGGATTTTGCTCCCTTTCTTTCTCGAACTCTTTTGGGCAGCCATGGGCAGGAGTTGCTGATAGAAGGTACAAGTAAGTTTCCATTTAAAAAAGGGTGGGGTTTGTGTGCTTTGTTTTACCTTGGAGACTGAAAATTTCTTTATTTAGAAGCTTCCTTCTTGCATTCCCAAACGGTGCTGTCCACTGGATTTCACTGCCTCCTGTTCCTTCTGTCTTTAGCCCTCTGAGGTCATTGTCACTGTCTCCTCATCTTTGCCATCTCTGCTACCTCTTTGTGTCCATCTTCCTTTAGTTTTCCAACTCTCCTGGTCATTTATCCTATAGATGCTGGTGTACAAAATGTGGTTTGTGAGCTTTAGGAGAAATTTTAGTGTTAGGGTCAACACTTTGATACAAAGTAAAGTATATAGTATAGAGAGTTGGGTGTAAACTTTTGACACTTTACTGGGATGTTGGAAAAGAAGGGTTCTTAGGAACTCTGTCAGTGGAGCATGTTCTGGTCTATCTCTTGCATGTGAGTCTGCTTCTGGCTTTTTGGTTTCTAATTGGAAGGGAGTCATACAGGTAAGAGGAATACCTTGTCAGACAAGAATTCCCTGGCACATCTAAGAAGATGGAGATTCATGTGCACAGCAGTGATCATGGCTCTTCCTGGTGGAAGGTTGGCATGAAATGGTCGAGATTGAGATGATGAAGTTTTCGTTCTACTGGTGGGTTTATCTCTGCCTAAAATCGAGGCTCAGTTCTGCAATGCAGATATTAATGTCCTCAATTTAAAAAATTGTGCATATTGGAAGACTGAATTAAGCAGTGCAACACCAGTTTTTCAAGTTTCTCAAAATTTGACCGTCATATGAATTGCTTTGTCCGCTGATTTTTAGAGTGAAATTTTCAGGTTTTGTCCAGTTGAAGAAGTGACAAGAAGAGCTTGGTGCAGCTTCCAGTGATACGTGCACTCATGATAGAATCTCCTGGTTGCTTAACTTCAGCTAATCACTTGCACATGAGCTGTATTTGCACCAACAGATCTAGTTTCTTCCTAGGGAATTAAGGTTCTTTTAAAAACATTTTTGAAACTACTAATTTCTTGGCTTAGGACAGTCGTCCTGTTTGTAGTGCTGAAAATGAACATTGTCAGAAACACCGAGTATCAAACACTGCTATGTGTTTTACTTAAGACTACTGATATTAAAGTTGAGACTTCATTAAACTTCACAAATTAAAGTTATTTAGTTTAGGAATTTAGCTTTCTTACCATTTAGGGTAGGAAGAAATGGAAGGAAGAAGTGTATGAATTGCTTTCTGTGAGACTCAAAAAGATGGGATTCTGCTTTTGTTTATGCATATAGGCATCATTTTAGCTGATGAACATTTTAATGGAAGTTGCCTTGTGAACAAATTTATTCCATTCATTTAATAAGAAAAAACGGAAGAGCCATTTTTCTTAAACCTTTATTTTCTAAGGAAGTAAATATCCCATTTTAGTTACATTTTTTCTTCTCTGAAGGTAAAAGAGAATCTGGTTCAAAGTATTTTGACTATAGTACAGTTATATACAGGATAGATGAGCATTTCGTAAATTGGATGAGCAAAAAAAAACCCAGATTAATTATTTGGAGTGTATGGACTGTCTAGAGAAAAATAAACACACAAAACCAATTTTTGGGCTTAACCCCAGTTATACACAAACCCAAAACAAAATATAAATACAAATAATAATACTCAAATTAGTTTATAAACAACTGAAAATATATAATAGGTTACTGCTTGCACTGCTGCTTAGGTTTAGTGTGGGGTTAAGGGTCAAAGTACTAATAAGAGTGTTTGGGATGTCTGCTGCCATGAAACAAAATGGAAACTTGATTGATAGCTGGGGGCTGAAAGGAGAAGGCGCAATGGAGAAAGCAGAGGTCATGAAGCCATTTCCCTTCTCTGCATATATAATGACCCAATCCTTCGAGAAATAGCAAAATGTAGATACAGTGGATTAATATAACATATGTTAACCACACTTCTGATCATTTTGACATACCAATGTTTATGAAACTGTGAATAATGGGGGTAAGAATTACTCTTAGCTGCTTCTTTAGGATAGAAGGCATGGAATTTATGATTTCCCTCTCACAAATATACTTTTATTTTGTGCTGATAAAGTACAAAATTGAATGGAAGTGGCGTGAAAGTTTCGGTTTTCCTTTGTTTGTCAAAATGCTTCTAATCTATTGCACTTCAAAATAGTTTGTGCTAATAGCTGGTGCCATTTAAGCATGCGTTTATGTATTCTTTTTTTTCCTTTTGTAGGTCTTGTGTGCATGAAATCCAGCAGTTCAGTTGTGGAGCTGGTGATGCTCCTTTGCTCTCAGGTGAGGTTTAAGTAACAATGTCTGAAATTGCTCTGTTTGAACACAATGGAAATTACAGACAAAATTTTACTTTAAATTTTACTTTTAATTTAAGTTCATGTGTAATAGGTAAAAAGATAATGTACAAGGCCTTTCGATTAAAAAAAATCATAGTAATTGTGTCTATTCAACTGTGGTTTTGTTACCTCTCTCTTAAGCATTTACATAACCTTGAAGATGGTGTGCCTACGTAATTCTGTGCTATCATTTTTGTAAGATAAAATAGGATCAATAAAATATTAAAGTTAAAGAAACAGATTGTTTTCTGCATCTTGACATGCTGAATCCTCTGGGATAAATAGAATTTTTCCTTTTGTGTAGAGGTTATGAAATGAGTGATAAATACTTTTGAAACCCTGTCATTCCTAATTGATTTGACAAGTACTAAGGATTTGAGAAAAATTTAAGAAAGCAACCCTGGTTGTCATCAGTTTGGGACATTCTACATTCCTAAAGGCAAAGTGATTTTAGATATGTAACAACTTGAGAATTGCCTCTTTCTGTGGTTCAAGAAGAGACAGCGCCTAAGGAACTTTCTTAAAATTATGTATGCTTTATTAATTGGATTTTTGGGGGGTTTCTTGCTTTTTTTTTTTTTTGTAATTAAATGGAAGACTGTTTTTACTGAGCCTTTCTTTTGGTGCCTTAAAATTATACCTTTCTGGTAGTAAATTCCCCTACTTAAAACTTTAAAATAGCCTTTTTTAATGGGAATGGTATTGGTCTAGAGGTCAAGGGTTCTGACCCATTTCAAAACCTTTGACCTTCATTTACAACCCCTATGGTTTGCTTGCCTGACGAATAAGGATAATGCAAAATTAATGTTTCTTCACATCGATTTATTCGTTTTAGTGCCTATATTGCCAAATTTATTTAGAGTGTGCTGATAGACATTTCATGAATACAAATGAAAGAATCATAGAAGGTGTGAAAAATCGATAGTCTACATTGTCAATAAAGTGCAATAAGAACAATTACTTCTGGAGATTACACCTAATAGATTTTACAATGAACTAGTGAAGAGTAGTTATGTTTTCTAGTGAGGTTATTATTAATGAATGTAACCAGAACTTTGCTCATCTAGTTTTCCATCTTCCTCAGGAAATACAGTATCATTTTACCCTGAAAGGAATTTAATATTCCTTATGGAACTTTTGGAATTTAGAGATTGTTATTTTACATATGGCAGTACTGGAAGTGAACATTGTTCACAACTTCTAGAATATGAACTTGCAGCTGATTTAAATTAGAAAAGAATCTTTGCTACCAAGAAATCCATATAACAAATTTTACTGTTCATTCAGGAATGTGTTAAAGTAAAAAATAATCCAAGTATTAAATATGTGTCTGACAGCTTGGTATTGCCATTTAAAAAAAATTAGTTTCTGGTATCCATGCTGCTTGTATCAATAATTAGTGCTTGACCTTTCCCTTTTTTTTTTTTTTTTTGGTAAGGTAATCTAATCTTTCTTAAAATCATGTTGTGCTCTGTACTGTACGTCACTTGTTTGGTTTTGGGAAGTGGGAAGGATAAGGAATAAATGACGTGCTCTAATGCATCTATTTGTCATATGTGTCACAATGCCACTTAATGCTAATCTAATCAAATTGAAGCTACCGTGATTGCTTAGCAGTGCAAGTTGCACAGGCTGAGGTGGTTCTTTGTGGAGTAGTAGAAATAAACCAATAAAGTCACAAAGACCTCAAAGTCTTTTTAAAGTTACATAGCAGCTGTAATTTTTGGCAGAATATGAAAAATGATGTGAGAAATGAATCTTAAATTAGCTCCAGATGTATACAGATTGTTCTGGGGTGATAATTACATTTTTCACTTTGAATTTTCCTAATTCAAAGAGGTCAGCATGGCAATCACAGAAGTGATTTATTTTGTTAAGAAGTGAACTGTCTTTTGCTACATGAAAGCTTGAGAGATATGAAATTGAATTTCAAGCCGACATTTTACAGATACTGGGAGGAGATGGGGTTGAGCTTGATTGATTTTTTCTTTTTTTTTTTTCTTCTTTTTATTTTCTTTTTTTTCCCCACAAGATAGGGTGGGAAATGAAGTGATATCCTTTTGCTAAAATTTTAATTAATTTTTAAGAGGAGATGGAGAGGATGCAGTGCCAAAGATCAAAAGATCAGGTCAAAAAACAGTTTTTAATCACATAAATAATGTGGCATAGTTACGAAGTAAGTATCTGCAAATTTGATTTAAAACTTCACAAATTTGTCAGCCATCGTTTTATGAAATTGAAAGATTGCTCTGATTAATCTTTGGTGTTTTTTATGATAACCTCCTCTCAAAATTCATTTTAAACATTGTAGATAGGATGTAAGTACTTGGATTGTTTTTCTGAAGCGCTTGACATTTTCCTGATGTTCATTTAGATCTGTGGCTGAATTATGTTTTTTCTTCCTCAGAGCTGGAAAATGGAATAATAATATCTTACAATCTTTTTCATAAAAATGTGAAAATAAAGCTCCTTAATAGGTAAAATTATTTTAAAAAAATTCAAGGGGTACCATTCTCTGAAACTATTTGTGACACCTGGTTAATTTATTTTCTCTTTTAAAATTCATGTATTTAGGCATATGGAAAAAGACCCTTATTTTGTGTTTCTGTGTTTGCTTGTTGATATATTGCTTTCTGTTTAACACAAGGTAAAAAGAGAAACAGGTGGTTTGAGACACAGACAAAAGGCTTTTTCTGAGACAAAAACAGTTGTGTTTTTTGATAGACACGCTACATTTTGAGACGTGTCTCTGTGTGTGTACTTACATTTCTATAAATCTATCAAAACATAAAGAATCCTTCATTTAATATTACTGCAAAGTGTTCCTGCTTATTTGACATTAATATCATTTTTGAAGGAATCGACGTTGCATTCAAGGCCACTTTATAAAAGCGTTGTGTTGCTCATCCTAATTCAGTCTGACACACATTCCAATAACACTACCTCCCTTCTAGGGTTTAAAACTAAATTTATGGCTGAGCATTGTGAAGTGCATCATTTAAAAATGGTTTCAACCCAAAACATCTAATAAATAAATAATGTGTATGGCTACTCAGTAGCAGACTTTCCTGACTAGAAATCATTCCATCGGATACTCAACAGTCCACTATCGGAGAGGGCTGTCAGATAAATCTTATAGTAGCTGCATTCATGTCCTGTAAATCACATGTTATTGTCTGAGCCTTCTGCCAGGTCATCTATTCTTTTCCCATTTATCAGAAATGCATAGAGTACAGTGAACCTAGAAGCACCATCTCGTCTGGCCTGGCATCCTGTCGGGGTAATTTAACCAGCCGAGGGAGAGAAGTTCTCTCTCTGTTCTCCCCTCTAAATGAGTGACACCAGGATGTTGGAGGTGCTCACACGCAGCTGTGAGACAAGACGTCTGCATGGGGAAGCTGATGTCACCCCTGAAGAAAGCATTTTTGTCTAAAAGGGCTCTCTCTCTGTGCCTAAAACTCAAATGGGCATGGGTGAACTGAGCGCGTATCCGTAGAGCATAAATGCTACTGTGCTTCCTTTCATTTGTCAGATATTTTCTTGAAATACATGACTGAGTAGGAAAAACTGTGGCCTTCCCTCCTCTCTCATGAAAGGATTAAAAATATTTATCTCTTGCTCACGTGCACGGAGCATTTGTGTGATTATTGTAGCTCCGAGGTGAAGAGGTACGAAGGGGTTCCATAATTTTCCGTGATGCCTTTGAATTTACAAAATTTCTGGCACTTGATGCTGCTCTCTGTAGTAAATCAACTGAATCATCAGTGGAGTATATGTTAGAGAACTAATTAGGTGGCTCTTCTCAGATTCATCTTTGACTTAAGAGTGTAATGTTCTAGACTATAAAATAAACCTCCACTAACTGCCTCAAACACTGTTCAGCTCTTGGATAATTTTCTAAAATTGGTGGAATGCCACCCAACCTATTTAAAAGGTTAGAATTAAAAATTGATGAATACTGCAAGAACTTGTATCACCTCTCCACCACCACTGCCCACACATGCATCCCATGTGCTTGTTCAAGGTATTCTGATTCTTGGTTCCTCCTTCCTCTATCCAGTGTTTTTTCAAAAGGTCTAAAGGCACATTCTTGATAGCTGATGGTGTATGTAAAACCAAGACCAATGTTTCAATAAATTTAATCGTTACATATTTTGTCTTCTGGAAATACTAGAATGATATATTGCAATACAACTACATAACCATAGCTATTAGATGTATATTGGGCCTTGATAAAGTGTATCTTTCATGGGCAGATTGAAGAGGGAAGTATGAACCCTAATACTCCAATTTTTTTTTTGTGTGCAGAGGTAGCATCTCCTCATATGGCCCAATGAAATATAATTATGGATGAGCATGTCATGTGCAGCTCTGGCAGGTTTTGGAGGTTTACATGTGCATTTTAAAAATACAGCAGAGGATGATTAGTAATATTAAAACAGAAAGAACTTATACTGTGAAAGTTGGTCTTACTGCCCTTATAGGCAAACTTCAGGTCTTTAGCTTTCTTTCTTTTTTCTTTTTCTTTTTTCTTGTCTAGCTTAGTTATCACTGCTTAAGTGGTGAAATTTTTTCCACAGATATTTCTTTAGCATGATATTTCATATGCCACTGAATCTCTTTGCTGGCAGATTCTGGTGCTCATAAAAAAGTCAGTGTGCATCTCCTGCATGGGCAGCATTTTGGTTGTCTCATCTCTCTTGATTGAGCAATACCAACATGTTCCATGCACCCAGACAAACAATATGATACCATTATTTTCCCTGAGGAAGAGCAGTAGCATGGTAGTTATGATTAGCAGTTTTTCAGCAGCAGAGTTTATGGAATGCAGTGGGGTCTTCAGGCTTTTATCCATATCCTCTGCTCAGAAAAAAAGCTTTCTATCAATGATCCAAGTTCATTACCTCAGGAATGGATTTCTGCAGTGTGTTCTAAAATGTGGCAAGCCTTTGAATTGCTTGGAGATTTCAGTTGATGTAGAAGATGGCAGGTTTTCAGTGTTGGTTGAGAGAACACATTATGCTGATGCTCTGTGATCTGCACTGGTTCCTAATTTACTTTTAAGTGCAATTTGATGTGATGGATCACTATAGTGATTGATTTTATTTTTTTAATGAATTGAGTATAGGTTATCTAAAGACCAATGTCACTATGATACAATGGCAGCCGAACAGATTCATGAAAACTGTTTAGCAATATCCTGGTTTAGATATGAAGAGAATAAATGCTTTTTGAATACTTTTTATGTGCCCCAAGTATTAAATGATGGCATTTTAATCACAATAATGTTCTTCCATCTAATAATTTTGTTATAACAACTAAAAATAAGTTTTAAAAGGATTTGATAATCCTTTAGATATATGATTAAAAAAATACATCTTTTGGCATAAAGGGTAGATTTTGTAGGAATTTTGTAAGCTGTCAGATGATTTTGTATCAACTGTAATACATGCTCTAATTTCCTTTTAAAAACCATTTAGAAGATATCAGGAGTGGAAAGGTTTTCTTTTTATACAGTGTGAACTTCTGCCAGTAGGATCCTTGTCTGTATCAAAGATTAATGTAGCTGTACTTGAGTTAAAAAAAAAAAAATTCCACTTCAGTGATAGATTGCTTTAATGATAAAACAGCTAGAAACATAACTTTATCAGGCAAATGAAAATGATTTAGATCTTAACACACAAAAATTGAAAAAAGAACTTTGGACCAAAGTCTAAATTGAGAAGTTCAGTGGAAGATTTTGCATTAATTATGCCCATAGGTGTTTGCCTTTTGCCTTGTATTGCTAGCTTTCCTTGAAATATTGTGCCAGAAACTTTACAGTGCACTTTTGTCTTTATTCATTTATTTATTTATTTTATTTTTTTAATTGCTTGTCCTCTTTTGAAGAATTTGAAGATTGGAAGAAAATTTGCTAGCCTAGCTTTTTGTAGAGATGCGGTGGCTGTGGAAGCGAGAATATTCAAGATCATTTTACTCTGCTGTGGATTATTTATATTGTTAAACTGCTCAGATCTGCTTCATACCTAAGGGATCCAGGCACATCAATAAAACTGTGTAAATCTTAACTTTTGAAAACATGGGATTGCCGAGCATGTTATTAATTGTTACGCAAGCAGCAGTAGGGATGCTTCTAGTGCATTTTAGTAACAAATATTACATGGTCCTTGTAACTGGAAAACAAAATGAAAGATCTTCATCCTAATCTTTTTTAGGATGCTTATGGACGGGAAGTACTTGGGAAATGTCTGTTGAGCTTTATGTATAGTGCTACTTCTGATCTTTTCAGTGAAGAGATTTTACGTTGTAAACTGTTTTCTCCTCAAAAACTCTTTTCCACCTGCAATGTATATTTTAATCTACAGTGGCTTTGTTTTGCAGGATGGAGACTGTGGTCAGAGACAGGGAGAGGGAAAGGTAGATCCCATAGTAGCCAGTGGCCATGCTATGAAAGTATTCTCCTGGGACAGAAGAGATTTAAGTTCAATTAATATTTCATGTAACTGTTGTCAACAGGTAGAATAATCTCTCTGAAAAGTTTCAACATATCTTCACAAAGTAGCTGATATGCAGGAGCTTAATGGCATTCAGCAGTCACATGGAAAAGCCCAGTTTTGAAAGAAATTAAGTTCTCTCAATCTCTAAAAGCAACGTTGTGATTCACCTGTGTTGTCCTCAATTGCCATTTCCGTTTTCTTGTTTTGATATATGAAGATGTCAGTTCTTTTCTGTAGGATCTTGGGGATAAAATCTAGGGTTTCTGCATTCTCCTGCATTGCAAGACACTTGATAAGCACAGTGAGCTGTTTGGCTAGTGGTCAGTAGGTTTAACTTTGGAGAATGTGAATGAAGGTCCTGGAAGGTGTGGGTGGGCACTGGCTGTGGAATCCAAACTCATTAAATGTGGTCCTCTGGTGCTTGGATTTTAGATACGGTCCTGTCAGTAAGTTTCCTTCTAACAAAACAGAAGGTTATGTTACCAAATCTGTTCTCTGGATTGCCTGGGTTCTCCCTTACACTCATATGTCTGGGGTTTTATGCATAGTGTAACTTCTTTCCATCCTGAGTGGGAGTTTTTCTTCCATCTCTGAAACCTGAGGATTTCAGTTTGGGTGCTGAAAATATCTATTGACAACTTTTATGCTTGGTATTTTGTCACTGAGCAGAGTACTTGGAATAATTACAAATGGATTACGTGTGCTATGGATGTTTTGCTGCTTGCTTCATTGAACTACGTTATACATTTGAAGTGTCTGAAACTGAAGATCAGATTGCTAGATAACTGTCTGAAGTGCAAATCTGATAAGATTGAAATAAATGGAAACAGCTGGGAAAACCTTTCCTTTGAACTGGAGTATGTTGAAATTGCATTTATATTAGCTGCATATATATTTTTTTCCTTTGACTTAAGCAGTATTTAACTTCTGTTTCTCCAGAACTAGATTATTGTAATATATTCTGTGTGAAACCTCAAGATAATGTAAAAGTTGTCTGTTGGGACTTCCCCCCTACTCTGATTTCCTGTTACTTTCTAAATTGTTTGAGAGTTTAATTGCCTATACTTGCCCGTTGAGTTCCATGGAATTGCTTGGAGAGCGCCCTAACATGTTTAAGTAGGAGTTTCATTCAAACTCCTATTTTTAAAATTGCTAAGGTTCATACTCCACTACACTTAAAATCTGCTTGAAATCTGTCTTTCTCTTAGGTGTAGTTGCTGGCTTCAGGAATATTGTGCTTTTAGTATGGCTTATAGATAGGCCATTTAAAATGTCTGTGTCCATCACTGGCTAAATTTTAAAAACATTAGTTGTGATAGACTCATGCAAGAAAAAATATGCCATGAAGTGAATGGATGTATATTGACAGTTTGCTTGGTAGTAGAAATCAAAAAAATTTGTTCCTTTGCCTTAAGGTTGGAATGTATTGAGAATTATTTGCCAATACTGCATGAATAGCAAGTGAACTTTTCTTAGAGATGCAATAAGCACTTGGTAGTTGTGTCCTGGCAGGTAGTAGTCTCAGTAGTTAAAATGTATTTGCTTTATCTCCTTATATCTTTCTATATTACTTAGTCTAGGAGGGTGTTTTAAGGGTTTACTCATTCTCCAGTTTGAAGTGTATGATGTGGGATTTTAAGATGAGCAAAAACTGGTGGTCTTTGGTTTATGCTACACATCTGCTTTCGAGAAGGAATTGTGAGCTTTGTGGTTTTGAACAAAAATTTTAAAAATACATTTGTATGAAAAAAAGTCAAGATGGGTCCTATATGTTAGACTAAGAAAGTGTGTAGAGAGGTACAGGTGGAGAGGTGTAGTAAAGCTATGACATTTTTTGTTTTGAGTGATGTGAAGCATTGTTTCTTGGGACAATCCACTTGAAGGATTCAACATGACTTGCAGGCTTTGGGTAGAGAAATGGATAAAAGATAGGGTTAAAAACCACAAAACCATTGTTAGAAAGAGTTTGCCACACTGGAGTGGAGAGAGATGAACTTTCCTAAGTTGTTCATACTAAAACAGAATTCTGTGGCAAAAATGAGAGTTTTTCCTCCCTGATTTTCTTTTTTTTTTTTAAGGACAGTCTTTAGGGGTTTTGTAGACTTCTCATATATTATAAACTCATATGAAGAAAAATTCTCCCATGAGTTAAAAATTATTTTCATTTGGTCAGAAATTCAGGAGATGGTGTTGGTGTGAGCTTAATGGAAAACACACCTTCTACAGCTAAAAATATTAGCCCTTAAAGCTCTGTTGCTGAGAATTTGTTTGATTAATGTGTAAGTTTTTATGTCTAGGGAGGAGAGTGGATTGTCTAATGTAAATGTGAATCTTGGGAGTGGGATAGGGGAACAGGACAGCTTCATTTCCATTAATGTACAGTGCTGCAGATGTTCAAAACCAAGGGAACATAATTTAGCTACAGAAGCAAGACTTTTCTGAAGAAAAAAGGCATCCTGTTGCTTCACCAGCACACTAGGACTTAAAAAAACACCACCATTTAAGGTGAGTTTTGTGCAGCGAGAGCACACCCTGTGGCTTGGCAGTCTAGTCAGGAGGATGATACCACGCTGACTTTATAACTAGATCTTTGAACAATATTCTCATGGGTGGTAAATGCAAAACAAAGTAATATCAACTGGCACTTAATTCTGTGAGCTCCCTGCTGGTGGGGCTCTGCACTGAAATGGAACTCTTCCTGACAGGAAGTCAGCCGCGAAGTGTGGAGACCTCTGAAAATAAAGTGTGCTTTAATTTGACATCCCGCTGTTTTACAGCTAGTCTGTTTAATTTGAGACTATGGAAAGAGGGGTAGTGCAGGGGAGGGGTATGAGATTATGGAAAGTTCAGTGAGCAGCAGTGCTGGTTGCTGATTTAATACTAATTACAAATATGGGAACTTTTTTGTTCGTGTTAATAAACCAAATAATGTGTCTCTGTTTCCAAGCAAAACTGCTTGGGGAACTCAGGATCTGGGGAGCTGTGCTATTTACTGGAAGTTCTACCTGGAGAAACTTTGTGTAGTGGTGCTGTTAAGCTTATTGTTAACTTGCACTCTTATTTATATGCATCTGTGCTTTTTGCCTGTCTCTGCAAATGAGGAAAAAAACCCTACATTTGTCTCATCAAAGATTGTTGACAGTGTACTAATTTTTCCATAAATATTTTGCGATAACTTAAGTGATAAAAACTCATAATTCAGATTATGCAGCAGTCATGATATTGAGGTGCATGACTGTTGGGTGTTAGATCCTAGTTCAGAGTCAATTTGATTCAGAAGCAAGAGCTGGATTTTCCAGTGCTCTTTGAACAGTTCTGCAGACATTTATTTCTATTCCTACGTAAAACCAAAATGGTTATATTTTTCTTTTGTAAAATTGGCTTGGCGATGCAATTAAGGATTTGTAGTGAAAGGAACAGAGAATTAGTATTTATCATGTTTATTGTAGTGACAGATGAGAATAGAGCCCTTTGTTGCAACATGTTGTGTATATATTATATTTTAGTGTAAATAAAGACAATAGATGTAGGATGAGGAAGGAAACATAGTATGCAAGTGGAGTGTACTGGGAGAGACATGTTTTTGTGCTATTTTTTTTTTCCCATTTGATTTAGCTTCATTTTCTCTAAATCTTTTAAGAAAAGATCTGCATTAGGACAGGATTGTGTAAGGGAATATCAAGGGAAAGGTTTGGACATCCTGTGTTATGAGTGAAAAGGTGGGATTGGCTTACTTGAGTTTCCTCCCTCAAAGGTGCAGTGATAGCAGGAAACTTGTTCATCATGGGCATGCATTCCTTATGAGAGTTTAAACAGAAACCAAGCTACATTTAGTGAAAAGGATAATACAGAATCATGGAATCACAGAAGGTTTGGGTTGGAGGGGTCCTTAAAGATCATTTAGTTCCAACCCCCATTCCATATAAAGGGGCTTATGGTTCCAAAACCAGTGGTCACCACGTGTAGTATTTCCTTATTAGTTAAATTTATTTATTTGAAGCTAAGGACACTGAGCAGGAAGGTTGCTGCTATTTGGTGGTGATGATGGATGTTGCTATCAGTGGGACCAGTCCAGCACTACTGGTGCGACTGTGCAGCACTGAGTATGCTGGGATTTTCTTGTTCTTGTAATTTTTAGTCTACCTTAAAAGGCATTTTCCTTCCCGTTCAGTGGTTTTGCAAAGTCTCAAATTACAATCCCAGTTAAACAAAAAAAAGCACTGAAATCGAGGGTCAGTTGTGTTATGCTCCTGCTATTCCTTGATTTGTTTCCTTTGTTCATGAAGATTAGGTTGGCACTGCAACTTAATTATTTGGATCTCTTCCCTTTGTTCATCTTATGTTGTCACTTTTCCTCACGTGTTTTTCTGGCTCATCTCCTTTGGCATAAGAGTTTTGTGCTTCACATTGCTGCTTATTTACAGAACTGCTCGGTACTTTGATTTCTCCATTAATTTTTAAGATTCCTGTTCCTATTCTTTCTGAAGCTAGTCTTTCATCTTGGCATTGGAAATAGCCGATGGTTAAAGAACCTGGAGAGGAAACTGCAGTGGAGAAGGTTTGCTGCTAGATGAACTCAAACCTGACCCCTAATTTTGTTTCATGAGGCGTCATGGCAACAGCCTGCTAGTGGGAGAGGGAAAGGGAGAAGCTGCCCAGGGAAATTGCTTCCTCCATCAGAAACTGGGGACCTGAAAGAAGCGATCCACTCATTCATTTTTTTTCCCCCAGTTTTTCATACTTCTCTGAAACTAGATATAAAATGAAGTTTATGGGTTTTGATCAGAGATATGCAGCTTTTATGTTGTGGTAATTATTACTGATATGATTTTATTTATGCAGACGGTGATATTTTCATAATTTTACATGGATTTTGGATTCAGTTAAAGTTTTCATTTATTGCTGTTTTACGAATATTTGATGCCACCATAAATTATGGCAGCTGCAGCCTGTCTCGAGATTTTTTTGCTGTGTGTAATAGTTAAAGATTGTATGTGCTGTAACATTTAATGTGGTATATCTTTCATAACAATGTATTTTTTTAGGATAGATGTGTGTCCTTTGTAGAGAAGGCTACAGTTGTCACTTCGAGAGTAATCTCATAGCATAAAAGGCATTTTTTGACAAGCTGACAGTTTTTCCTGTGGTATTTTTACTAAGAATCTAGTACTTAAGTATGTAACTCCAGCTCTACATGTGTATAATTTATTTTCAGAATCTATAAAAGCTTACTGTGACTTGAACTCTAACTTTTAAGTATTGAAATTAAACTCTCATTATAGTTTTAGCCATTTACCACTAACAACATAATACTAGTTTATAGGAAGCTCTGTTTACATGGAGCAACCCACATGGTTAAACAGCAGGGGAGTCTTCTGCTTTTAGTTAAAAACCTGCTGTTTCTGTATGGCTTATTTACTACTTCTTTAATTCTTAATGTAGTGTGCTGTGGAATTGAGCATGCAAAAGTCAGCAAAGAGTTCTGTTTTCTGCGTCTAAGGTTATTACTTGCTGTACAATAATAAAGGCACTATTTTATTGGGTTAGTTGTAATTAACTTCAGCACTAGGCATTGATATAAATCATTCCTAATCTGTTTTCTTTACATTTTCATTCTTTTAAACTGGTTTAACATAGCTTCTTTCTGTCGTCCTTTTACATGAGGACTAGGGTTGTAATTGCTTTTTTGAATTAGGCTGTCGGAAGCTAATGTGCGTGTTGGTCCAAGAATTGATTAAGGAACACTAATGAATTTCATATAGCACTTTTAAAAGATTTGTAATAAATACTCTCTAGCAGTGATCTGTTATAACATTAGAATTCAATACAGTGTAGTCATGCTGTGCAGCTGGGAAAATATTTCAGTATAAGAAACTTTGATTCGGTTTCATAGTTTAAATAGTAAAGAATTTTGTGGTTATGAATTAAAAAAAAAAGTCATGTTCCAACTTTTCCCCAGAGTATATTTTATGAAAGTAGCTATCGTTATTATAGTCTCTGTTTCTGTGTTGATAAAACAGAGGAAAAAATATTGAAAGTGTTAGTTTTCATTTTTCTGCTTGATGTTGGATACCGTGTGGGTCCTGTGCCGTTCTGACTGATTTATCAATACACAAGTACTGCAGCATGTTCAGTTGTTCCTCATCAGCACAGGTTTGAAACAAGAATGTTGTTAGTTCTTTCCAGTCAGTTTTGCAACACAGAACATGTTTGTTTCTTGAATTTCTTCTTTTTTCCAGGGGTAGATAATCACACATACACAGTCTGAGCCCACCTTTATGAATGGTCCATTAGTTTGATATGAGTGTGTTTGGGATATTTTCCCACACCAGTGGGTGTGGTGTTATACCTTCGCTTGAGAAGCTCTCTCATCTAGTTAATTTTTACACAACTTTCTCCTAGAAGACTCATTAAAATTTTCAGTACAAAGACTTCAGTTGTGTACTGTCACCGGTGGATTTTTTGACAAAAAGCAATGTCTTTTTTAATGGAATGCCGGCAGTAAATACTTTTTATTATAACTGGGTGTGTTTGATAGTTTTAGAAGTCTTATAAAAATAATTAGCTCTTTTATATAGTCCTAATGGCAGCCTTGCAAGTTTCCCCTGGAGCAGTCTCTAATGAACAGGCCTTGATTTTTCCAGTTGGGCTTTTAGATTCCCGGAGGACTTGACTTCAGACCTTGAAGGGCAGCAGCTGCCATTTGTCTTGAGCCCGGAGTTGCCAAACAGACAGACCATGTACTAATAGGACACATTTGTACAGCCAGAGTATGTGGGACCCCAGTAGAGCCCTAATGATGATCATCTGTTGAGAGCTTGTAGCTGGCCAGGGTTAGAGTAACTTTTATCACCCTTATTGAAATCAAAACCTCTGTATTGATTAGTGCGATAGCTTGGCTTGTTACGTAGGTGCCACGTTAAAGCTTTCAGAGAGAAGCCTTTGTTTAAATTTCAGTAAATCCAAGCCTGTTCAATAAGGTTTTTTCCATTTCAAGAGGTTCTGAATTTTTAAGATAGTAGTAAATATTTTTGCGAGTTTTCACTTTGTTTCAGGATTCAGCAACAGTGGTGATAGGGCCAGTGTAGATAAAGGGCCATGAAAAAATTTATTGAAATTATTTTTTTTCTCAGTCACTTTCTGATAGTTCTTTCATTATTTATGGTTTTAAAATTTTATTAGAGCATACTCGTATGTCTGTATGTATACTGGATAACTATCTCGAATGTGTTTTCATGTTATTTTTATAGTAATTTGTGTCACGTCTTTGCAAAATTTTTCTACTTTGTAAGTACTTGGCATGTGCTAATTTAGATATTAAATTGCTGCATGGTTTCTAGATATGATTTCCCATAACTCCATGTTGCTTTTAATGTTTTTCAGTGGAGTTTTGTAGATTAAAATAACTGAAGCATGCTTCAACCTTTAAAAGTAATTTATGTTTGCAGAGATTCTGCTTAACATGCAGTCTAACTTTTTTTAATTATGAAGAACCCAGCTGAGATATAATCTGCTTTTCACTCTATGTTCTTTATTGCTGAGTTCATTCAAGCCTGTAGTGGATGTGGTGCTGAGAGAGTGCTGACACCAAGTGCAAACACTGCTGAAAAGTTCTTGATAGTTTACTTTAGGCACTTAAAGATTAGTGTATCTCTCTATGAACAAGTTTTTCATGCAGATTTGACCTTTACTCTAGGATATAATATGTCTCTTAGTCATATGTTAACACATTTTCCCACCCTGCTCCTTAGTGCTCCATTCATAGTTGTCAGTACCAAAGTCATCCTTCTCCTTTGTTTCATAACCAAAATAAATTATCAAAACTCCACCAGCTTTATGGGAAGGATGGATTAGTGAAGAATTTTCTCTCTTTTGCCTGCTGGTGAGTGTGTGTTTCAACTGCTAGATACAATCCTTAATTGTAGAATATGTTAAACTGTTTAGAAGGGTGTTTTTGTAAGTTTCTGGGAAAAATGAATTATTAAGGAGCATGCATGTATATATATATGAATAAGAGCAGCAGAACAGTTTGCTACAGTTGGAAATAGAGCAGTTTTCATCTAAAGAAGATGTTTTAAATACTCTGTTCAAGATCCATGGTTAATTGCTTAGCCATCAGAGCAGTTGATGTGTTGGTCTTGCAAATGTTTTATATACCTTGAAGAATGTATATTATGGGGTATTCATAGAATTGTAGAATGGTTTGAGTTGGAATGGACCTTAAAGGACACCCAGGTCCAACACTGCTGCCATACTTGTTTGAAACATGATTATATTACTTTACCAAGAGTGTACAGGTGAGGAGGAATATGTCCATTTGCTGCCTACAGGCAAGAACTTCAGATTACAAACCAACAAAAATGTTTATCAACAACATTTTCTTGGCATTTGTTAGAGTGATTGCAGTTTAGGAATGGTTGTATTGAGCCAGATAAAGGCTCCACTTTGCTTCTTGTCCTATCTCTGACTATAGACACAAAGAGATGCTCAAAAAGAATAAAATAGGACTAGCAAGTGTGCTACTCTTCCACTCTCTTCATGGCTCAGGGTATTTTCTGAATTGGATGCAGTTTCTGTGTGTTTAGCCAATATTAATGTATTTGTTTTCTTGATGTGTACTTGTTCAGTCTCCTCTTGATCCTGTTGAACTTTTAATCACAATGACATGCTTTTGGTGATAGATTCTTTACACTCTGTGAAGAACCACCTGCATTCTTTGTTTTGAAGCTGGCTCCTGCTATCTTCTCTTTGTAGAAAAGGCTTTTTGGGTAAATTAGAGGTTCCTGAAGTATTTGTTCTGCATAAGGATACTCAGAATGGAGAGGAAGCCAACAACAAATGGAAAAAATGACTGCTTAATAGAGGTTACATTGGAAAAATTTTTAAAGAACTTCACTTATCTGATGATTCCATGTGATTAGAGATATACCTTGCTTTTAAAACACGAAATATGGAGATAAAGTAGTGTAAAAGACTTTTAAGTGCATCTGAAGACTACACATAAACATACACATACAGATAGCTACACATACACGTGTAGGTGCAATAAAATAAAATGGGATGCATTTAAGTACTAAAGACTCTGCTGCACTAATGTTGTTTTTGGTTATGGTCTAACGCAGGCTGTGGTATTTTGTATGTTGTGGCCTTTGGTTATAGTCTAATGCATGTTGTTGGTCTTTGTATTTCCTAGAAAAAAAGTAAATGTAGTAATTTATGAGTTTTATTAGAGCGTTTGGTGCTGTCATGCAACTGATCATTAGTTAGGGTTAATTAAAAAACCCCACTGTAAAATAGATTAAATAACCCCAACATTACTCAAATGGGACAACAGGTCACGGTATCAACCTTGAGGGAGATTATTAGTTTCTGAAAGGAGGGGTTTAAGACCAGTACTGTTTAATGTTTTCATTTAATGACCCTTGTGCACTCAGTAAGAATGTGCTAATGAAACTTGTTGATGATATAAAATTAAAGCTATAGATGACTGGAATATAAATTTGCTCACTGCAGAGTTGTGCTGTATAGAAAGGAAATGTAATATGTTATTCCATACAAAAGTATAATTCAGATGAGGTTTGAAGCACCATTTCAGGAAAGGTTTTAGTCCTTGCCTAGAGTACTTATGGACCTGTTTATAGTTCTCTTAGGAAACAGGTGAAACAACAGCGAGTTAGGAAATTTTCTTATCATAGTATTTGAATAAAATGGGATTTCTAATTTATCTCCTTATGATAGTCATTTTTCACTGGAGCTATTTGTGATAGTGTCTACTGCTTCTTGGTTTCCCCCCTGCTTCACTGTTGAGTGTACAGTGACCAAAAGCATTAAAAGTAGATGATGTCTCTTGGTCAGTAAACATTTACAGCCACGGGAAATGATGGTCAATTACCTACAGCTTAGAACAGGTATGAAATTATCGACTTGGTTGATCCTCCCTTACAGCCCTTCCTCAGAAAAGTGCTGAAATGGGTTTTGTAGTTATTTAGTTGCATTAGTGGTTGAGTTTGAAGCTTTTAACATGTTTTTTTCCTTAATACCTTTGGGAGATGGATAACTAAGATGTTGATATAATAATGCAATATGTATACTGAGTGTAATTGTTTGAGAGTGAACATATACTGTGGGGAAATATTGAATGGATCATGAAAGATGAAGACCATTAGTCTTTTCTTTCAACTATTAAAATAAGCTTTAGGGTGTGTTCAGCTGTGATTTATGAAATTGTTTAGACTAACACCTTCTTTGATGATGTCTGCTGTAGAGAAAAATGCTGAAAAGTATCATGATAAATGCACTTTCTTTTCAATTTTGGCAGCCTCCATCTTCACCAATTAAATTTTCAAGTATTGTTGCGAGCTCTTTAGAGAGCAGAACAACAGATGGACAGTGTCATAAGTGGAAAAATTTATTTTGCTTTTCTTGAGTTTTCTCACACTTTAGCTAAAAGAATAGTTTCAGTTATCATTGTATAAAGCTAAATATTTAGAACCTGATGCTACATTTAAAAATCTCTTAGAAGGATTATTTGCATATGCTATTTTGTTTAGAATATTAGGAACTAAAAGGCTTTTTTTCCTTTCCACTAGAATACATTTATAATTCGTGATGAATAATACATCACAAGTTCCAGTTATTCTGCTTTTAATTCTGACTCCTTGAAAATTGTAATACAATGTTGCAGCTTAAACATGAAGAGCATGATAAACACGATAAAATCAGAGTTATAATCTCTTCCCTGCATTTGAAATCCGTTTTTTGTTTTTTTTTTTTGGGTGGGGGCAGAGGAGCAGGATTTAAGTTGTAAATAATAACGTTGTTTTAGTGTGTGTCTGATCAAACCTTTGTCTTACTGACTGAGAGGTAATTCTGCAACACTGAGTAGCAAAAAACACGCTCTGACACTGTGTATTAAAAAACTCTTAAATTCAGAAATCTGAAATTTAAGACGTATTTGCTTTTTTGAACTTTTTGCCTGCCTTGATGAGACTTTTTTCAAAATAACCACAGTAGTAGAAGAACTGATGTGGATAATCGTTAGGATTATTATTTCATAGAGCAAAGAGTAAAAAATCAAGGAAATTGATGTGGAAAAGCACATGAAACTTAACTTTCTGCTACAGAATCAGTCTTTTGTATTAGATTAGAAGAGTTGAAGGATTTAGATCAAGAGCTGTATTTGTTCTGTTCTATCAAATTGCCTCTACATTTCCCCCAAAAGATAAGGTACACACATTTACTACTCTAATTGTTAACTAGGTTAACTTGTTCCTATGCGGTCTAGGATTAAAAAATCAACTTTGTCGGTTTCTTAACTAATTTTGTTTCCTTCTCATCTTTCAAATGAGTGTAACAAGCCCCAGTGATAGGTGATTGGAGTTGGTTGCTTTCACCTGTGTCTCTTGTGGGGCCAGGCAAAACCCACCTGCATGTTTAAGAGGTTTAGAATTTTCCTTAACTCAAGGTTCAGCTGAATTTAAGGAATGTACAGTGCATGTTTGTCTGCCATTAACATAATTTCAGAGTGTTAAAAATGTTAAATTTTTTTAAAACATTGTGTGTTAGTGGTGCAATATTTGGATTGTTAACAGATTTTTTTTGATGAGTAGACATGACTATGTGATGCTGAAGTGAGGATCATTATTGGGAAATATGCCTACTAGACTTTAACTATGAGAGAAATTTTTGTCTAAGGAATGAGCCTTGCCTTAATGTGAAACAGTTTCTAGCACTATCATGGTTCAATAAGGCAAAAAGCATCAGTGAACCAGAGTAAGTTCAGGATTATTACATGATATAGCAAAAGAAAATGAAGGAATCTTTTGAGGGATGTTTTTGGATTTTCTTCTCCCCTTAATATGACCCTAAATAAATGATACTGCCCTGTTCCTTCATGCTGGCATTCATTGCTTCCTGATCAGCACACAATTAATGCTTTGTGTGGTGTAAGTTGCTAGAACTGAAAAGAAGGTGTATGGTTTTGTCTCTGAAAATACCTCTTCTGAGTTTTGTTTTTATACAGCTAGTTTCCTATTCTTTTTTTTCTTTCCCCAGGAGTGGCAAAACTCTATACAGAAGAATGCTGGCCTTGCCTTTATTGAGCTTGTCAATGAAGGAAGGTAAGTCACAATATTTGATAGCACCTCTGCCTTAGCCTTAAGGAAGTTTTGTGCCTTGAAACATTTTAAAAACAATTTTTCCTCTTCCTTTTTGTGTAATTTTCTTTGAGTTTTACGATCATATGGTTTCACGTTCTTTAGTACTTTGGTTCAGTTCTAATTCTGGATATGGGATTTTGCAGAATTTTCATGCTCTTTAGTTTCATTAAATACTTTGCTTATCTGTATGTCATGGATTTTCTTTCTTCCTGTCCTTGTGTACTGGTTAATGTTGAAACTATAATTTGTATTCAGCTAATCTCTTGAGAAAGGGAATTGATATTTGAGAGACATTACTGCTAAGAATTGTAAGATAAGCCTCTGTCTCAAAAATTAGATTCCAGTTTGCTCATTTATTTCTGATCTATCTCATAAAGTAGAAAGGAAGAGAGTCCCTCTAAGGAAAAAAAAAATCCCTTAATATTACCAATTAGTTTAATGTTCTATCCATAACGTTATATGTATATTATTGGAACTTACAGAAAATGACAGAGCAGGTGATGAGGCCATGCTCTTTGACTTGTAGTCAGTGTTCAGAACCATCAATATTTTCTTCATTATGAATTGATTGTTGAGGCAGACTAAGAGAAATATTTACTTTTTTCTAAATTATTTTTTAAAGGTGTCTTAATGAGTTAGCTGAGATGTATTATAAGAAATGCCACTTATTTAAACCTAAGTTCTGTTATTGAATAACTTCAGCTAGTAAGAATCCAAATAGAAAATAAATGTTACGTTATTCGGACAGCTACTGAACTAAAACCAGAATAATTTATCTCATAAATAATATGCTATGTAAATTTCTTTTTATCATTGCAGGAATGGGGAAAATGGCTAAATGAGTTTTTTTTTCCTTTCTTAAGATATAGATGTTCTCAAGATACATAAAAATAATGGCCATTTTAATGGGTTTTAATGGTTGCACTTCGGTTTACGGTAGGGGAAACACCATTCTGAGGCAGAAAAAACATTTTGCTACTAGTCTTGATCCCTAGGGCGAAGGTAAAGTAACAAGGGTGTTCAGTTACAGTGTTAAGATCTAGCCTATAGTTGTTTCCTATTATGTGAGGCTGACCCGTCTTGACCTTACTTACAAAATGCCTGCTATAAATTTGGCCCTTGATTAATGTTTTATTAGCATAGATAACATAGAGATCCCACACACATGTAAAGCACAATGTAAGGTTCATCTGTGTAAGATGATTATCATGGACAAATCAGTTGCTGGGACCGAGCTGTACATGGCAGGCACCCAGCAGCTATTCAGCTCATCCAGGTCAGGCTTTCTATCAGTAAACTGTTTGGAATTGACTATTTTCTCTTCAGATCCTGCAGTGCCCATCACAGACAGATGGAATCACTCCCCCACCTCCATAAACAACATCAATAACTTAGAGTCTAGCCTGAGCAGAGTGGTTGTCTCAGGGACAAATGATTCCTTGAAGACTGGAAAGTGTGGTTTTCGTTAGCAGAAAATGTCTGTGTAATTGTTACTTCATTTCATTTCTGACTTGTAGCAGAGTTGGGGCTTTTTTTAGTTTTTTTTTTTTTTTTTTTAAAGTGGGAACATAACATTCAATTTGGTGAAGAGGAGAGGGGATTAATTTCTTAAAAATGGCTCCTTTTTTCTGTCTCCATTTTACTCCATTGCTGTTTGTAGGGGCCTTTATAGCTATTGCTGAATCGGTCATTGCAGTGCTTTGTGGCTTTGCAGCATTCACTAAAATGAAACTATTATCCCTCACATGACAGGAACTATATTCCAGAACTACTCTTTCCTTCTCTTTATGCAGTTTGCACATTATTTTTCTTGCACATATGCTAACACTTGGACTTAAACATCTCAGACCTTGTATTTTATTCTATTTGCTCTTTTTTGTGTATTTTTTGCCATAGCATTATAATCTTAGAGCTCCAAAAGCTGAAGTCTTTTAACTAAAACTTAAAAAAATACCTGAATGATACTGATTCAGACTTTAGCTGCATGATTGTATAGTAAAAACTGAATTTTAAGTTGTTTCTACTAATGCACAAGAAAAGAAGACAAGGTAGTTATAGAAAGGACAGAACTGGTTCAGCTCATAAAGGAAGGATATCTGTAGGGCACCATGACATGAGAGTTAGAATAAATAAAATTAAGGTGTGGAAGAACTGCCTAGAATTTGTGGAATCACAAAATTGCTGTTGTCTGCTGCCTTGGTGGGGGGAATTGGGTCATTCTGTGTAAACCAGAGTTTTATTCCCAGTACTTATTACTAGATTTTTTTGGACTAACAAAGCCATAGGATATTCCAGCTTGAGGTGTGTTCTATGGTTTTGTTTATTGGGCAAAGGAGATGACTGAAAAATCTTTCTGGAAGAGGTCTAGAAGGGGAGATGTAAATCTCTTCTTATACTTGCTTTCAAATGTATTTTTTGCTTTTATGTGAAAGGTATGAATGTTCCTCTCTCTCTCACAGCGGTTGGAAGTTTTATGTTTAGGCTTGCCATGTTTTGGCTAGGATTCCCTGGACAGAAATATGTGCAGAAAGTTTGCCTCTGGGACTCGTAAGATCTGCAGTGTGTGTGCTGCATTCAGAATGTGTTGGTCTGAACTTCCTCATGTTCACAAGTAACTAATGTGTTCCACGGAAGAGTTGCTCCCTGCCTTTCCAGGTAGATCATGCCCACTTCACATGTAGAGCAGAACTGATTAGTTTGTGCCCAGTGAAATCTTGAGTTTTGAACTGAAAGAAAATCTCTAAATAGGAGGGTAATATGTGGAAATACAGAACTGTAAACCTGCCTAAAACTGAAATACACAGCTGAAGCCTTGAAGTCCAGGTTACAAGCATAGTAAAAAGAAAAAAGCCAGCCTAGCAAACCAGAAAGCTACAGAATGTAAATGAAAAGGTAAAGGAGCAGGTATTGGAGAACAACCTCTTTCTGTGCAGAAAAAGAAACATCAGTTTCAGTACATTGCTACATTTAACATTAATCTGGTTTTAATAAAAAGTAGTAAGTATTGTTCTCTGTTATTGTAGTGTCTGGGAACACTATTAATGCTCTTTGAAACCTTGTTAAAAAGGTGCCTGTACCCACGGCTGCTCCACGTACTGAGCCATCTGTGCAGCAGAAGGATAGGTTGTGAAATGTTTTCCTTAGCCTGCTGAACTTGTATCTGTCTAGATTTCATTCTTTGTGCTTGCCTTTCACCTTTGGGTCCTTCCTTTAGGGAGAGTCTGTTTTGGAGCCTGAACCTGAGAACTTACTGGTGAGGGAATTTGTCCACCAGAACCATCCTTTAGGCGGGATCTAGTTCACTGCCATGGCCAGCCCTTTCCTTTGGAGACTTCTGAGGTGCCCAGACTGATTCCTTTTTTGCACCCTGGAACTAATTATGTTTCCTCCTTGTGCACAAGATGGTGGGAGCTATTATTTATGAACTAAAACAAGCACAGCTTTGTTTTATTTCCTTGCATGTACAAATGCCTCTTTTGCTAGAGCCTTATTTCCTGTACTTGACTAGTTAGCGAGCAGCTCCCGTGCTCTGTGAAGGTTAAAACTCTGCTGTCGCTGTGATTCATTAGCACACTTTAGTGTGAAGCATCTCTTATGCTGGACCTTGTTTTCTGTATCAGTCAGGGCACTAACAAACGTACTCGAGCTCGAGACCAGGCATGACAGTTATTATCCCCTTTGGGGTGATAATGGGTTTGGCATGGCAGGGGTTGAGGGATCAGTCTCCTAAGCATGCTGCAGCAATTATTCTTTCCAATTTTCAGTTGAAGAGGCTCTTGAAGATGCTTGATTTTAATTTTCTCAAGCACAGTTTTCTTGGCCATCCGGAGAATTATAGAAGAGTGTTCTATGCTTACATTTTTATGTACTTGTAAATGAATATTTACACAGCAGTTGCTTTCAACCAAACATTTTGTGACATTTTTTTAAAGACAACCTCATTGAGCTAGCAGAATCCATGTATAATTTCCTCTCCTTTGCTTTTTCAAATCCTTATCCAAACCAGGCAACCCAACACACAAGGATTCACAAGGGTATCCATGTTTGTTTTTCTGTAGCTTTTTCTTATTGCTATGTTCTCTGATGTCTAATGAGGAATGAAATCTAATCAAAATTCTCCCCTCCATATCAGAGCATTTTCTAAGATGTCTCTCAGTGTAGTAAAAATGGCTTTTTTTTTTTTAATTTTCCCAAAGGAAACTTGCAAGGGATTTTGTGCTCCCTTGGATTTAAAATGATTCTTTTTGAGACACTGCAGCCTTCTGTTAAAAATATTTGTTAGAATGATACATTTAATTCAAAAGTTATTGGGAGAAGAAGGAAGGCAAACAGAATGCAAATTTAACATCCTTAGCAAGAAAAATTATGTCAACCAACTGAAAAAAAGTCCCAAACCTCTCCAGAAACAACTTAATGCAACTGGTATTGTTCTCTTAGTACATAACATCTAATAGCATAAAAGCTGGAATGCTGTAATCACCAATATTTCTATAGATGGGTTGTTTGTTTTTTTTTAAAGAGCTGTACTAACAAAATTTAAACATATGTCACCTGCTGTTCCTTGTCTTAAATTGTATGTATTGCTTTTGACTGATCATGGATGCAAATATTTTTAATATTGAAATACTTGGCAATCAAGCTGGCTGGCCAATTGCTTGGATGCTTTCCGAGTGGAAAATAGGGGACAGATGTAGCTGCCCCATTCAATTGTCTCTCGCTCGCAGCGCTGCGGTCACTCTCAAGGAATGAATGTTGGAGGGTTGTGTTGCCATAGGAGCAACTGCTGTGATGGAAAATAGTTAGAAAAATACAGCTATTAATGAAAAAAATGGATGATAACTGACAGACTTCGTGCATAATTGACCAAAAAAGGCTCTGGAGAAAAATGATAAATGCAGTCAGGTCCGAAGTAGAATTGATTAGTGCCAGTCTGCTCCCCTTGCTGCAGCCTCCTTGTCCTGAGATTCTAACATAGAACCTGCACTTCAGTCTTGTTTTGTAAGAGAAAAGGAGTGCTGTCCACATTTCCTTGCTTTTTGATTTTTAGCAACCCTTTGTGGTTAAGTGGTATGTTTTGTAAAAGAAATTTTTGGTGATTTCTGAGTTTTGATGTTATTATTTTGGTTTGGTTAAAAAAAAAAGAAAAAACAGCTTTGTTCATGTGTGAATTTGAATATATAAGATCATTAGGCTAGACTTTAAACAACATTTTAAATGTGCTGAAAAGTAGAACTTGTAGCCTGGATGTGTTTCAGAGGTGGATAAGTTACCTTGAGTGGGGTTCTTGTGCTACCTGAATTTTTTGTGTGCATGTGTGTCTGCTAAGGTATACTGTGATGTACACAACCATTTTTAAAACAGTTTCACTGGGTTTTGAAGGACATGTATGTGACAAAGTCAGGGTTTGCTTGTGAGAATACATAATTAATTTGCTGGGTCTGTGACAAGGGAAATTCATAAACCACTTCTGAGCACTTGGGAGTTCTGAAATGTTTTTTAATGTAGAAAGTTTTTGGTAACATCTGCTTTTAAAAAAATAAATTAATGCAAGAGCAACAAGAAGGTACCTATGCTGTTTTGTGTGTGTACACGTGTATTGTACTATTGCCATTTGATGGGACATTTTCAGAAATCATCTCTCACAGTACTGTGCAGTGGCTCTGCACTGTGAACACAACAGTTTTCAATGGGCTCTGACATGTCCTAAGAGGCTTTCCTAGATAGAAAAGATTGGATTGGTATGTCCCCCCCTCAGCTGCCTTTTCAAAGTTCTGTTTCATTTAATGCTAATGCATGTCCAAGTCAGCATTTTGGTGAGTCTGCACTGTTTCGTGGCTTTGTTGGGTTTTTTTTCCTCTCCTATTTTAAGGCAATAAATGTGTTCAAACTTCAGTCTTTAAGGCTTTACGGACTAAATATATTTTTTGAGAATTCAGTAGAGTATCTGTAAAGTATCTTTGTTCCACAAAGCAATTGTAAAACTTCCTTTCAGCAATAATTCCACCACTTAGCACACTGAGCAGTCAGATCCCATGAAAGTCCATGTGTATCCATGTAGAACATACCTCCTTTTGAAGTCAGAGAATCTCTTACACGCCAGGTTTGTGAGGAAGGAGTGCAAGTGGGAGAGCTTACCTTGCTTGGCTGTCTCAGAGTTCTCTCTCGTGGAGCACTTGGAACATACACAGTCTCTCCCTGCAGTACTTTGTGATAGATTGATGCCTAAACAGCTGTTGTCAGTGTCACCTGACAGCCTTTTTCATACTTTGACTTAAACTGATAATGGTTGAACATCAGTATTTCTAACCCAGAATTTGCCAGTCTCTCACTCGCTTTTGCTTGCACATAGTTTTCTGTTATTTTTTTTTGCCTCTTGTACCTCCTAATTTTTGCACGTTGTAAGGAGAAGCTTGGCTTTTTTTACTTGAGTATCTAAGCCTTCAGCAGCCAGAAATCAGAGGAAGACTTTTAGTTCTGTATCTCATAGTTTTCTCTTCCAGCATAACAATGAAAATCAGTCTGTCTCATGTATTTGGCTGGAACTCCTTCTCTCAGTGGTTTAGCACTTCATTCCTGACCCAGCAAAGTATGCAAGTATATATTTAACTTCCAGCATGGAATCCATCCCCTTGCTTGTTTTTACTAGGCTGCTCATCTTTTCAAAGTTATGCACATGTTTTAAAATATTTCAGTCTGGAGAAGAAGTCCTTGGGAAGAAAAGTCTGTCTGATGCCTTGAATCTGGTGTGCACTGCAAGCAGAAGAGTAGCCCTGCTATCCAGAGCCTTTACATTCATAGATAATTAGTTCTAACTTCTACAAGAACATGTTCATTCACACTCCATCTGCATTCTTCTTATGTTCAGATCAGAAAAAAAAAAATCTTATTTCACTGCCATGTCATAAGTAAAAACAAATGAGAAGAGAATCTATCAGGAAGGTGGAGTGCGAATCAGCACATTCAACAGTATTTTGGTGTTTAAAAATACTGAAAAAGATCAGCAGATACGTGAGATAGTAAAAGGCAAGCATGGTCCGTGGGTCTTCATACAGAGATTATGAAGCATCAGCAAGAAAGAAGTTGTCAAGACTTGATATTATCTTTAAGCTTGGATGTGCATACTTTGAAAAAGACAAAAAATTCAGTCTGTTTACTCAAAGAAAGGAAAAGCTGACCTTTTGCTGTAAAAAAAAGTCTTTAATGTGCTTTAGATAAAATTTTTATTTAACCAAAAAAGTGCTAATGTAATCTAATTGCTGGCCAAAAGCAAATCAGGATAAAAGCAGACAAATAATTATGGTTAGGGAATTTTCATTTGTGTTTTTTAGTCTTTGTTTTAATTGCCACTAATTGCCTTATTATAAAACTTCGTTATGGGAGAATATGGTGTAAAATATTTTTTTGGTCTAGAACTGATGCCTGAGAGGCCACCTAAAAACCAGAGACTAGACAGGAATAAGGGAATAAAGGTAGGTATTTATTTGAAGGGCCTTCAAAGGTGCACCCTTCAAAGGGCCGAAGGTGACAACCCAAGGTGGACCCCGAGTCACGGGTTCTTAACACTTTTATAAGTTTGGTTCATTTGCATATCAGGGTTAATTCTCCAATTAAAGCTTCAGTTAATGATGTAATTCCCCCAAGCTCACCCCCATTCTAAAATGTTGGTTTACACATTTTGGGCCTAGGACAGTCTGGGTGTCCTTGAAGAGCAAACTTGGAGAGGCTTTGTTATGTCTAACTGGCATGAGGGAACAGAAGTTAGCAGGCTACAAGAAACTTCAGAGTTACACACTAGGCAGTACAGGATTTGAAAAATATGAAAGTTAAAGCCTTAGCGTGTTACAATCATGTTGCCCTTAGAAGCTGTGGGTGCCCCATCCCTGGAAGTGCTCAAGGCCAGATTGGATGAGGCTCTGAGCAACCTGGTCTAGTGGAAGGTGTCCCTGCCCATGGTAGAGGGGTTGGAACAAGATGATCCTTTAGGTCCCTTTCAACCCAAACCATTCTATGATTCTATGAGCTTCAAGCCTTAAAAAAAAAAAAAAAAAAAGTTGGAGTATCTTTCTGGAAGCTCTCCTGTAGATCAAACAAAAGGTAGAGACTTGATGGAAGAAATTAATTGTTTTCAAGAAGACATTCATGATCAATGTGTGTAGGAGGCCAGAGCAGGAACCAGCAAGGACCATTATGATCCTCTAAGTCTGTGAAGTGCACTTACTGTCTTAGTGAGGAGAATCAGATGTTTCTAAACATTTTTTCATTAAGGAGAAAACGTTTGTCTCTCAAAGTTACCTGATCTAGGTGATGCAGGTAAAGCCTCTCCCACACGTACAGAATGTGTTGTGTGTAGTTTGGAGTTGAACTAATCCTTCAGCAAGAGTCAGATTCCTGTCCTTGCCTCAGCAGTGGTCTGTTTGCCTGGGAACAGTTGTTTTATTGAGAGCAGTGAGCTACACTTAACAAATTTCTGTTCAACATTTTGTTTCCCTTAAATGGAAAGGTAGCAGCTGCCAAGGTTCCCAAAATTAGTGTTTAGTAGGTGATTAAAACTTCATTTTAGACATAGAAGCAGAGGTGTGTTCATTTATACAGGTGCTGTGAGCTCATATTTGCCTTTGATTTTTAATGATGACTACAGACTGCTCTATATCATGCCATCCTTACATTTATGTATGGATATATATATATCTAGTTTGCAAAGTTCCATACTTAAGTGGTAAATTCAAAATAGAAATCTGAGTGGTATGCCATGTATGTGGATACTGTTTTCATAAAGGAGCTCCAAACTGCCCTAGATGATGATACAACTTGAATTGTTTGTTATGAGGAAGTTAATCCAAGCATATGCAGTTTTTGGATAAGATTGAACTGAAAAGAAAGATTAAAATTTAAAATTCTTGAATGTACAAAAAAAAAAGTCTCAGTTTTATCTGCCTACCTGGGCTACCCCTGTGTGGAATATCACAGCGAAAGTGAGGAGAGTGTGTGGGGTTAGTAAGGAGAGGTTGGGGTGACAGAAGAGACAGCTGATCCATAGGAGACAAAGCTCTTCCTGATACTTGAAGTGTATTTGTTTTCACTAGGTACCCTTCTGGTCTGTTTGGACAACGTTGTTCCTGTGTGAGGGAATGTAGTTCTTTGCTTTGTTTGGAACACATCCATCATCTCTGGAGTTGCCTAGCAAGTGCTGAGCTGCTTACTGGTTGTGTTTGGTAGATAAAAAGGAAAACCATGTTGCCAAGTGTTAAAACAATTATTATATAGGGTGATTTCTTAAACAGATGAAAGAAAAGTGGGACTCACAGAGTATAATTGGTGTTAGATTAAAAGTAGACCTTGTAGAGGACAGCTGGTATTTTTCAAAGTCTGATCAAGCTAGCAGAAGGTATTGGTATTGACAAACTCAAGGAAAATAATAGAATACTGTCCAACTGTGTTACATGCAAGTTGTAATACATGATGTCATAGTATATGAGCATTTATGATCCCCTTAATTTTTTAAACAGTTCTTAGTTCAATTAAAAAGTTTATTTAAATGCTTCTGTATCAGATTAGAATGTGCTACTGGAGATCATGGAGAAAGAGTCAAACACTTGAAATCTGCCCAGACTATGCAATTGCTTATACAAAATTTCTTGTTGCTGGTTTGTCACTAATTCATGCAGATAAATTGGCAGAATTCTATGCTTGTTGCTCAACAGCCACATCCATTCTAACGATGAATTAAAATAGAAAAAAACATAAAACCAATTGTAATGTGGTTTAAACCAGTGGCTTTTGTACAAGCCTCCCCAGAGAGAAGGTGAAGTCACACCTCAAAGAGTGAATTGTGCATATTTCTTATTTCAAGACTTCAGCCATGGGGGGACAGTAACCCACCAACTTGGCTGGTTCATGAGCTGGTGGCCTCACGTGGCTGCTGAGCTGCAGCCTTCTGAGCCTTGTAAGGAGAGGGGCAGTGAACAAAGAGCTTCAGGTGTTGCTCTGCCTCTGGATTTCTTCTCATAGGAGCAGGCAAGGGACCTGCAAGTCTCCTGCAAGTGTGGAATTCTGAACAGCATAGGAAAAAAGACAGCGGAGCATCACCCTTTCAAACATACAGTTAGAGACAGGTGGAGCCTTACTTCAGATAAATATGTAATTGGGGTTAAAATCAACATTGGATGCATTAGAAGACATCCTGCATAATAAATCCTGTGGTTGTAAAGAAGGCCTCTCAGTAGACTCTGAACTTGTTGAAATGTACTTTAGCTTATGTGTGCAAGGCGAGCAAGTGATTTTGTGTTCTGCTACTCTTTTTTCTACAACTGGAGGCCTTATTAAAAAAAAGGGCTTAATAACAGGTATTTAAAAGAATTAATCAGTAGAGCATGTAATGGATTTATCTGGTGTATCTTTGAGTGATCCTCTGGAAATGTGTACCTTCTAAAACAGTGTGGCTCCTGTATAGCCAGTTTTAACTTTATGAATCCCAATGTAACTAATTAAAAAGGAAATGTTTTTAGTAACAATATGTGAACTCAGAGAATAATTGGGTTGTAATTCAGTCTGTCAGCTCTGCTGCCATTCATAAACTCAGGGTTTATGAAGGCCTCAGAAATCTCAGTTTGAATTACAGGTTTATTCTGTACATAACCTGGAACAATGTATATCTTAGCATTTCATTTGTGAGACAGAATGTTTTATAATCCTGAAAATATTACTTAAATGTATACTTACAGTAAAATTTCAATCTTGCATTTGGAGGAAAAACTATATTGCACTGCATTTTATTATTTAGATTTTACATCAATTATGTTGGAGCTTTAACTGTGGATGTTTATAGGAATAAACGGCCTACTTTATATTGGGGGGTATGTGAAAGATTTTTTTTACATGTCTCTATTTCAGGTAAAACAAATGACTGTCTGGTGTGTTTACATTTTGTTTAATATTTACTTTGGTTTACTATAGAAATCCAATTTTACTAGTTGCCAGAGCGTTACCCTCCAACCTTATTTATACTGTTTTCTTAACACAATAAAGTCAATCATGAGACCCCGACTTATTTGTATATCTATACTATATCTACAGATTTTTATTTTTGGACTTCTTTCTCTTAAGACAGTTGTTAAATCTTCTCTGTCCTCAGGTTGCTGAGTCAAACCATGAAGGACCATCTGGTACGAGTGGCTAATGAAGCAGAATTTATCCTGAGCAGACAGAGGGCAGAGGATATTAACCGCCATGCTGAATTTGAGGTGAGAAAGGAAATCTTGTTTAAAAAAAGCAAAACACAAAAGCATAACCATCCCACTGTGTCTGAGGATTCCAGGGTGTGATATGGGCTTTTCAGGCCTCAGGAGGTTCCACTCTGAGAAGTGCTTTCCAGTCATAGGGTGATTTGATAAGTTTGCCACTTAACTTCCATAACTTCGATGGAAAAACAGGCTGAGCAGAGCAGCTCAGAACTTGTTGAAATCTGCACACAATAGATTGTAGGGGAAAGAATTTTATCATACCAATGCTGCTCTTTTCCATTTAGCAAATATCACTGTATGTGTTAAAGCTGCTTAGCATCACAGTCAAGATACAAGTCTGAGAAAAATCACTTTGCTGAAGATAAGTGGTAACAGCCTGTGAAGTGCAAAATGAGAAATTACTTTCTTTTTTTCTTTTTGTATCATCTGCTATTTAACTAATCCCTCTCTAAATCCATTCTCCTTATGTTTTACATGCCTCAGTGTGGTTTAGTTATGTTTTCATATTTTCACCCCACTTAAGGGAATCTAAAGTGAAATGATGGTCTCCGTTTTTGTAATAAACTTACATTACTTGTAACAAAAATACAAGCCTGTTTTCTGAATCACTTTGGTCATATCTCCAATTTAGGATCTTGTTTACATTACATATTGGCTTTCCCTGTGCTTTAATTATTGGGTACATGAAAATGAAGCTAAATCTCTCTCAATTCACTAATATTGTACTTAAAGAGTACTTTATCTTTCTTCTGACATGTGATATTACTTGTGGTTTTGTTTTTAAAATGAAGCATTAAGAGATTGAAGGCACATTTGTGCTTAACGTATTTCTAAACTGTTTTCCTCTTAAATCTTTACTTGAAAAAATACTCCCCAAAGATGAAAGCATATTTGTCTTAGACAGTGCTTATGTTCTAAAGGTCATCTGTGTTGGCCCCGGGATTCAAGCTGTGCGTTGTCTAATAACATATCTGCACTTCATCTAGAGCTAGTTACCCCCTCCTGCAAACAGAGATGTTGGAAGGTATCTACAGTACCATTTTGCAATGGTGAAATAGCAGGCATGTTTCATTTATTACATCAAGGGTTTGGCGACAGTCCTGTGGAGATGAAAAGTGCATCCTTTTACTCCTTTGCCTGATAATCATTGGACTGGGACATGCTTGACATCTTTTGCTCTGGATTTATGCAGAAGCTCCATGCATGACACGGCGTTATTGATTAGATGAACAGCCCACTTTTTTCCTTCAGATGCAAACTATTTGCAGAGGGGGGTGTGTGCGTGTAGGGAACGTGAGAGAAATGGAGGATTCTGTCATATAAATACAGGCTGTCTGTGAATACAGCTGTTCAGTGACAACTTCACTCTTAGCCCTAGTTCAGCCTCAAGATACCTTTTATGGTGTCTGGAAGAAATTTAAACAGAGCATCAACTTACATTTTTAATATAGCTCTGAGTTTTGCTGTGACCAGTCTCTAGGATGAGAGTTGGCTGATACTTCAGGCTGATGCTGGTTTGAATCTGTGCTGTCTCAGTGGTGGTGGCTCGAGAGGTTTAACTCATCAGGTGGAACTTAAACAGAAACTGGTGTACTCAAGTATCAGCTGTCTGTTTATCCAGTTTAGTTTTGTTACTGCCTTGGAAAAACTTTAATCCAGCATGACTTCCACAGGGGTAAAAACTGAAGATAGGCGAGTATTGGATTCTAGCAAATGTTTAAAGAACCTGATGTCAGTGGCAGGCTTCAGTCAGTGTTACATTCCTTTGTGGAAAGAGGAACCTTTGGTCATATCCATTTGAATCCACGTTAACAATCAGAAATTCTGGTGCATCATTGTACTAGTTTGAAAGCAAACCTCTGAGAGACTCCAAGTCAGAACTACAATTTAATAGGAAAATTAAAAGATGTGCAATAGTGCAGAAACACTGACAGTTGTTCAGGTGAGAAGAAAGTTTTGCCATGTGAATACCGGGGAGAAAGGAGATGAGACTGATTGTGAAGGGATAAAGGCCCTCAGATGAGAGATGAGGGAAGAACTATTACCCATTTTTCATTTTTTAATCAGACTTGCAGGTCTGGTGTTTCGTATCACATATGAAATAATCCATGTCAACACTGGTCAGCAAAAATCCAACACCCAATTTGCTTTTGAATGATCTTTGGTATGTTTACTGCTACCTGGTTTTAATTCTCCATTTCTAAAGTCATGACGAAGATGAGCCTTGTAATATCCGAGTTAGATTTTGGAGAGGTTTGCACTATGGTGCAAGGGCAGTTTTAAAGTAAAAGGCAAATTATCTTGTCATCATCTAAAACTGAAGTCTGGTATTTGGAGCACATGGAGGCTGGAGAAAGCAATGGGAAATGCAGGGAAGCTTAACAACAAAGTTCTGTAGTTATATATAATTGTGTAGTATTTGCTTATAAATGGGTAAGGATAGTTGCTCTGTGAGGGAGGAAGAGCCTAGGAAAACAGGTAATACAGGACAGGCACTGCTGTGCTGAAAACTGACCTTAGAAATGTGATGCAAGAAGTTATTTGTCAGGTGATATTTTAAAAGTTGCACAGGGTCCAGAAGAGAAGGTGCCACTCCTGTTTGGTTCTTAATTCATTGCAAGTACAGGAGAGATGTTTTCCTCCCAGAAGTGGTTTGAGAAATGTCTGCCTATTCAGTTTTTCCCATCCAGGAGGAGACAGAGAAGCAACAGCAAATGCAGCTCATGTGAACTTTGCTGTGTGAGGTCTGGTTGGGCTTTGCTCTGTCTCCATGTGGTGGGACCCTGTAGTGGTCAGAACATGGAGAGGAATGATTTCCATACAGTAGGATGACCAAAAGCATGGGCATAGTCTCTAAAGCAAGGATAGTTTTGGGTTTTGTTTTCTTATTTTTAGGCTTCTTGTTCCAGTTTGTGCTGTAACTTTAGATATGCAGTAAACCCTGAGTGCCTGAGTGAGATAGATTTAAACTAAAAGTAATGGAAAAGAATTATTTTCTGTTCTTTTTGTGTCTTCTCTCGGCAATTTTCTCTCTTTCAGAAACTTAAAGTGTCTTTTCACTGCTGCTTCTATAAGTAGTAGTTCCATCTATGCATATAGATATATGGGGAGGTCACCAGGAAACCTGAGACATTTTACAGTGTGATTGAGCTTCAGAGAAGCCTGATGAAGGAATATTCTACTCATTTCTCTAGTGAGGGAGCAATGAAACACACATTTTTTTGTAGTGAATGTGGGAATGTGAGCATTTCTAACATATACCTTTGAACCTTAAATTTTTCTATTTTTGTCCATGGGATTTATATGCACATCTCTTAGATATTTTTCAAAATCTCACCCTCAGTGTTTGGCAGAGTTGAAAATCCTGAAGAGGAACCCCTTTATGGTAGTTGCATGCTACCACCCAGATTATTTTCTCGAAATGACCTTGAAAAATGTGGTGCTTCTCACTGTGTCTTAGATAATCTGTGCAGACTGCTGCAGGGTCGGGCCTATGGGAATAATTGGATTTGGTGTGAGGAGGGGGAGGGAATTTTGCACTCTAATTGACTTTATTTTATAATTTATGACAGGAGTGCCCATTGCCTTGGATATGCCTCCTGTCTTATATAAATCTCTTTGTGTATTTGTGGGTGAATATACATATTTATAGAATTCTAAATAAGTAAACCTGCAAGGTTTTTAGGCCTGGACTGTTTCATCTTTCTAGTGAAGCTTTAGTTTGCTATTGGATGGCACAACTGGATTTAGGCAAAAATCTGTGATACTGTGTCTCAAAGTTTGTGTAAAGTATTTTTGATGAATGCTCCAGGAATATGGTTTCTTTTGTTTTGTTTTGTTCTTGGTGTTTTGGGTTTTTTTTTTGCATGGAAGATTCACATGAAAAGTTAGGAAAATGGGGGAAAATGTGCAATACAAAACTATTCATAATGTTACACATTATGGTGTGTGTAGAAGAGCAGTGGAGAGTGCCACTCAATAATTTTCAGAAAACCTTCTATAATGGGTGGACAAGAATTCTTAATTCTGAGGAAAACAAACCCCTTGGTAATTTTTTTCAGTAAAATGCAACTGTTACTCTAATTGGCAAAATAACCTGCCTCCTCAAAGTGTCATTTTTGAAAGATTGTGTGGTGTCATCCCCTTGAATTTTTGGTCTTATTTCTTTTCAGATTCTCGTCATCCATAGAAGTATAAAGTGCTGGCATTCTTGTTATTGGCTGTTTCTGTTGATTAACTGAGAATTTCACATGACTTTCCCTTTGCATTTGTTATAAATCATGCTAGGCAGCTAACTTCTCTGCATGATTTCTCTTCAATAATTAAATCTAGCATTTCCAGCTGCTGTAAAATTTGTTGCCCTTTTGTGTTCAGTTATGTTTTTTCATGCGGAAGACTTGGACTTCCTCACAGTTTTAATTCTTATTCAGTGTCAATTTACAGGCTGTGGTAATAAACAGAATGTTTTACTTCATGGCTCATGCTGGGAAATGAATCTTAAAACTGGTATTGCCTTGACAGAGGTGGGATGCAAGGCTAGGCAAGCGTTCCAGTAGTGACTTGGATGTGGCTGTTTGCTTTTTGTTTCCTTGGCAGAAGGCAAAATCCAGTGCTTCCCTTGACTGATAATCTTCTGTATTCTGCATCTTTTCCCCTTTGGTGTGCTGAACGTTGAATGTTAGAATATGTTATTTGTATCAGAGGAAGTGACTAAAAATTACTGCAAATCAATTCTGGCAGAATAACCATAAGTCCAAGGGAATGTTTGAGAGCCTTTGAAAGAATAATGGAAAGGTATTTGGTGTCTTTGTAGTTTCTGTAGGTGATTGTTGCTTCTGTATGTAAAGAAGTTACTGTGGGAAAGAAGGTTTTAGTCCTTGGCTGGGTCTGTATTCTCTGTAGTTTTCCAGTGTTTTTAACAAAAGCTGCTTTGTTATAGAACCTGTGCATCAAAAAATCCTTATCCTTTTTATTTGAAGTGTTTTTCAGCACACTTAATGGTAATGTCCTTATTAAAACAAAAGATGCTGTACTGTTTTCAGTGGGTATTGTCTCTTGTAGGGTGGGTCAGCAGCGATGATTCTCCACAGAACACGTGGAGATAATGGACAGTGCAAGTTGAGGGAATGTACCCAAAAGTTGTTGTCCTTAAGACTGCAGAAATGTAACGGGGCGACATGAAGGAGGTTAGATGTTCCCTCACAGAAAAATAAGGCTCTACACTTTTTGTTATGAATGGACTCGACTCTATCAAATTTAAATTTTTAAATAAATGCTGCCCTTTGCATTGGGCCGTTTAGGTGTTACAGCACCATCTGTCTGTCAGTAGAAGGAAGAAAAAAAATTGGCTTTTATTTCTTAACACATTTTTGAGGTATTATAACTGCTTCACAGAGTGCTGAGCATAGGAGAATATTTTTTTTTCCATGGGAGTATTAACCAATTTTGTTCTGCTGCAATATGTTGGCAAGTCCCAAACTAGGAGATTAAATTTCTCATATTCCTGAGGTGGCAACTTTTAGGATTAATTATCTTATGTGAAACAAGAGACACTGAAATGAAAAGTTCCTTTTCTGTTTGAACATTATAACATTTCCCCTATGCTCTGGGAAGTGTTGGTATAAAGTACTGCCTGATTATGAAAGAAGGAGTGAAACATTGTGGTTTCTCTTTCCCTGTGCTTTAATAAGCAAAGGGAGGAGAAGGAAGGAAAAATTGCACTGGAATACTGAGATCTCTTTTTGTTATATTTCAATTTTAAATTAAAATACATTACAGAAACATGTCTATGAGTTATCAAAGATAGCTTTTACCTTTCTCTGGAGAAGAGAAGCACAGAATGACCTTACTTGTGGGCTTTCAGTATCTGAGGGGGCTACAAGAGAGCTGGAAAGGGTCTGTTTCCACAGGCATTTAGTGACAGGCCAAGGGGTGGTGGCTTCAAACGGAAAGAGGATAGGCTTAGATTCGATATTAAGAAGAAATTCTTCCCTGTGAGGGTGGTGAGGCACTGGCACAGGTTGCCCAGAGAAGTTGTGGATGCCCCATCCCTGGAAGTGTTCATGGCCAGGTTGGATGGGGCCCTGAGCAATCTGGGATTGCGGACGGGGTCCCTGCCCATGGTAGGGGGTTGGAACGAGATCATCTTTGAGGTCCCTTCCAACCCAAACCATTCTGTGATTCTATGAAAATGATGATGCTGTTTCTGAAGCAACTTGAAAGAAAATTCTTTTAAGAACTACTTTCTGCTATATACTTTTCTAATGAAACAAGACGTGATGTTATCTTCATTCCCTTGTTTTGGATAAAATTTTTCACCAATTATGAGACAAACTGCATGTAGGATTAGATCTAATAGTATCAACATATTATTGGGCCTTTCAAATCATATTGAATATGGAAATGAAATAGATTTATGACTGTGTTATTTAAGATTTTTAAAAAATCTTTTATTTTTCTCATTCTTATGAAGTTCATTGCTTTGTAATTAATGCTTAGTGCGAAGCAGTATCTTGTTGAGATTCTTCCACATTTTATAATCTGAGATGTTTCATTTACATACTAAGTGTAATAACAAAAAATATCCATGAAGGTCACGCACAGTGTTTTACAGTGTTTGAGATTTGAACTTTTTGTGGCCTTTTCCACTTCTTTTACGTATTTAATGCATCTACTTATTTTTCTTTTCCCGTGAATAGTAAACTTTGTTTTAAAAACTGTTTATCCCCTCTTGTAAGTACTGTTACAGATTGTTATATTCACTAGAAATTATCAATAAGCCTAATTAATCTACTCTCCATAGGTCTTTGAACTTATGTTTTGCTGTGGGAATACATCTTATCCCCATCATAAGGTGTTCCTATCTGCCCTACCTCATCCTGCCTTTCCTTAAATACCTTTTTGGCATTCAGACTTGATGAGCTGGATCTTTCTTGTCTATGTCTCAAGTGGCTTTTTGAAAGAAATCTAATGAAGCCTGACTTTCTTTACAAAGGCACTGATGGCTCTTGCCAGTGTGTTTATTCCTCTGTTTGCTTTTTGCTTTAGACACAGCTCCAAGTTTGCCTTTTAGAAATTTCAGACCTGTTGCCGTGTTGCTCCCTGCAGTCCTCCAGAGTGCACTTGGCAGATTTCATTCCTCTGGCACTGAGGCATCTTGAACAAGAACACTGAGCTGGTGGCTGTGTTCATCCCTGAGTTCTTCTGGATCACCTGTCTGGTCCCAGCAGATGTTCCATTCCCAGTTTTCTTTTATAACATCTCTGTTCTGTGGTGGTCATGTGTTCCAGGAGCGCTTTCTGCCCTGTGATCTTCTATTAGCTCTACAGAGACACCTTATTTGGCTTACTCCTCCTGATTGGTTTGAAAAATAATTTATTGCTGCCTTTTATGGCTTCATGCAGTTGTTCCTTCATCTCTTTTGACCTGCTTCGTTCTGTTTTTAAAACTATCATGCCATAGTTGACATATTTTTCTATTTGCCTTCTTTGGGGAGACTTACTGAAGAATGCCATTTTCTTACAGCCTTCTTTTTCTACAGCTTAACCATTCCAGCTCTTGTTTGTTTTTAAAAAAAGCCTTCTTTTGGATGGCTTATGTTTCCTTTGAACCCCTAATATTGTATCTTTTTATACAGATTTTGTGTTGTCTATTAAAACATTTTCCATGTTTTTCTGCATCTTTTTACATTTATAATATGAAAACTAAACGACCCAGGTAAGAAATTTCTTGCTTCAAATGAGATGTTCCCATCAGAAGTGTTGTTCTCACCTATTCATGAAAAATAAATCAGTACTGTTTACCTTGTTTAGTATTCATGTACAGATTTTTATGGTAGCTCTTGCCAGATAATGATTCTAAAATAATCCTGACCGAAGAAATACAGTGTAAATAGAATGTAATTTTCTAGCACTAAGAAAGCAAATATCCTGTTGTGCTTGACTGGAGATTTTATTCTAAAATTTCTGTCCAGAGATAACTTGCATTGCTGATGTACCTTTTTAAGAACAGTGTTAGGAATTGTTCAGCTTTGAAGAAAAAGCACTGGTGACAGTACACATCTCTCCTCTGTGTTTTACTGAACTTGGTTTGATCTAAATGAGAAAGACATTTTATTAAAATAATTCTGATATTGGAGCTGTCAAGGTCACAGAAGATCTTCAGGGTCTGTATACCCAAAGGTGTTTTTTCTCAGTATTTCAACTAGTAGGTTAGACTTAAATATTGTGCTCAGTTGTAAACTTGAACTTACCTTTATTTTCATTTAGCATTATTTCTTTCTTATTATCTGTTTACACACAATAACAGCGAATCTTTGGGCTTCACTGTCAACCCTATTACCCTGTGTCAAATTGTGCATTTTTAAGGAAGAGTTTATTGAAAGGGCAAATGTAGTAACACTTCCCCAGAACACACTCCCACTCCTCTGCAATTTGAAGTGACTGTTGGACTATAAAATACCTTTTCCCTGGTAGTCAGGTTGGATGAGGAGACATGGATCCCAACCAGTATTTCCTAGAGCACCTCCTGTTCATTACCCTGTTGTAATTAATAGAATAAAGCTGTTGCTGATGATAGCAGATAACTGCATGCAATGCTTACAGTTGGGAGGCTGACTCCAACAAGTGTAATGAAGGATTGATTCCAATAGCTGCAAGATTGTTGCAAAAAGGAGCAAAGATAAAGGTGACCACAGTGTTCATAATTTTACACCTAAAATTTCTATTTAGTATTTTGTATGTTTTTTTTATTTAAGGTGAAGCTCCTGTGCTGTTTTATTATTGTGATGACTTAGTCTTCCAAGCTTCCCCTCCAGTTCCTCACATCTCCTCTGTGACTAAACAATTCTGAGTAGCTGAGTGTCAGCAAGGAGCTCTGTCAATTCATTATCCACTCATTCTGCAGACTACTTTTTATGTATGTGTTGGGGAGCCTGAAACAAACTGACAGGAATTGTACAGTTAATGTTAGCTTGACCAGGCCCTTATCTCATATTTTCTCTCCTTTCCTTCTGGAATGAGCTCTTCCGATTCTTGTCATATACCCTTTCTTTGGCTGCTTTTTCTTTTATTTTGCTTTTGTTATGTTGGTCTAGATAAGTCATGATACTTCCCAAAATGTGACTTTTAAAATCAAAGTAGTTTGTTTACGTGAGTGGAGGATTTGTGCTTACTGATGTTTTCAGAGCTTTGATGAAATAAAAGGTTATTCTTCTGTTGTTATTATTTGTAGAGTTAACATTTCCACTGAAGGTGAAAATGTAAATATCACAACCACTCTGAAAAAAATGTCAATTATAGTACGATAATTTAGTTTTTGTTTGCCTACAGGAACCTGAAACTGCTTTTTTGTTTCTGTTAAAACAGGATAGTGAATCAAAGAGTTTTTAATAGCATTAACTTTCAGACCAAATGTTTTCAACCAATCTTTATAATTCCAGAATTAGTGGAAACATTTATATCTTTAGATTCTTCCATCAAGGCACAGGGAAGCGAATTATTGAAAAGATAAAAATAAATTTGTTTGCCTTCTGTCAGAGTTCATATCTACAGCCAACCTTGATAGAAGACCAGAATGATTTAGACAAGTTTGCTTTGGAGATTCATAACATATGCTTGCTGGACAGAATTGAGTTATCTCTGCTCTGGAGAGTAAGTTATTGTAGCAGGAGCTGACAGAGATGAAGATAACTGAGGGAAATTCAATTACCTTTTAGTGTTTTCCTTCTAATAGGATTCTTAATGTGAAAAAGATCCTTAGATGATGCGCCTGTGTTGCTTTGTGAGATCTGCTTTGATACCTGCGTCCAGAATAAAGTGAACTCTTCTTTTCAGGCCTTCATTAAGGATGAAATATGCATCTGATTGCTAAATGGGTGTTAGCTTTTGATTCAACGTATTATCATTTGTAGTCCAGATGCATTTGACAGTCTTTTGGCTCTAGTCTTGAATATTCTAAATACAATTTCATTTTAAAAAGTATTGTTTTTATGTAAAAAGGTTGTTTATAACAGGAATTGAAGAAAGAGGTCACAAAATTGTCAAATAATTCCCTATACTCTAGTGCTGTCTCTGCATGGTTTTTCTCTCATTTGATTTTTCCTGGCAAGAGCACCCAAGTTACAAATATTATTTATGACTGACCTGAGTTCAGGCTGTTGGGTTAAAGCTCATCCACTTGACTATAGCTGGATTTCATGTAAAAGCTCTACAGTTCTGGAGTGACTGGTGTAGACTGGTGCATACAGGTATTAGGATGTTGTTATTTGTGTTACTTGTAAGTTTTTTTTGTAGTGTCTGGTGGTTGAAATGAAAATTTAGAAGTGACTTTATGAAGGCAGCTCACTCTGCAGCTGTATGGACAAGAACATACCATGTACAAGTTCTTGTACCTGCAATATGTACTCATTTATGGACCCACTAAACTACTGTCTGGAGCTGAATTTAAAAAGAGTTTATTTTTAAAACTCTGAACCCTACCAGCATTGCAAGTTCTGCTTTTTATCTGGATGATTTATCCAAGCACTTGCACTTTGATATTTCTATAAAAGAAAGGGAGAACGAGTATCTTCATGTTATCTTCAAGATTTGCAACCCCGAAACAGGTTTGGATGTGCCTAAAAGACATAGCATACCTGACCCTAAAGAGTAATGAACTGAAATTCTGGTCCATATGTTGAGTAGCTACTTAGCTTAATATGTGACTTCCTGGTTATGTCAGCTGTGGTTACTCTCAGCATTCTCTTGTTTGGATGAAAATCATAGTAGGAATAGTCTCATTTTGTAGTTAATCATTCTCCTGATTGAGGCATGACAAAGTTGGTACCTGCAGGTGTATTCTTTGATGTTCATGAAGGTAATTTAAGAAAATCAGCTTCGGGGCAACATATACATTAAGATGCTGAGATGTTTAGAAAATATTTGAAGGTGTTTGTCAGTAGTGCCTGAAAGCACTTATGGTTAAGGTTTTTACTGTTACCAGTATTTCTTCCATAGAGTATTTTTCTCTTTTGTCTATTAGTGTATTATTGAGGAGAAAATGGTATAAATTGTTGCATCTAGTGTAATAGTTTAATTTCTCATTCCATTGAAAGCTTCAGCCTTTCACTGAGAATGCTCCGTTATGAATGCAAAATATTGTGATGTGCAGAGGTAAATACCTGCATGAGTGATGGTTGAAAAGAGACAGTAATTGCCTAAGTAAGGATTTGTCAACTAAACTGATATAATTATCTTTAGTTTATAGTAGATGGGGCTTGAAGTCTGTCTTGGACCAGGGAGGGAAATGGAAAATTGTAAAGCCACATCCATCCAAGGGTGATATTCCTAATCTTTTATGAAGGTATCCTTTTATTTTTGAGTAGATCTATGCAGCTTTCCAGGAAAGGGAACAAGACTGTACTAATCAGGATTTTTAACTGGAACTAAAAGGTCCTTTCACATTGCCACTTCTTCCTCACTGCTATGCAGACCACATTTTTATCTCAACTTCTCTGTATTTGCTCTTTATTGACAATCACTATAACAGTCAAAAAATCTTTTCCTTCCTGCTCCATCTTATTCTTTCATCGAAGTGTTTACAGAATGAGTCTGTCTACTGATTTTTCTCTTTGACCTAAAGGAGAGGAAGCTGAGCCAATTCCTTTGAGATGGTCTTAGGTCATGAAAAGGAAGATGTGTCAGGCAGTTAAGTTGCTCTTATGGTGATCATTGTGTCAGGGAAGCTTCCAAGTGACTTAGAAACCTCTGGATTTCACTGGTAATCTGGAATCCCACTGGAAGTGGCAGAGTCAATCCTTAGGAAGATTTACTAATCAGAAAACCAAACTGTCCTCACTATTCTGCTTCACACAAGACGATGTTTCCTGGGTTTTTTCTCACCACTCCTCCCTCCCACTTGTTTCCTGCTCACATTTCTGTCCCTGTTATTAATTCACTATTTAGAAAATGCATCTTCAAAGATTTCTGGCCATCTTAAAAGATTTAGATATCTCTTGGAAGTAGGGTTTGGAAGGTGATGATAGTGACTATGATGAGCAGTGCAAGTGCTTTGGTCATCATTCCATGTTTTTTTCTTTTGTGTCCTAGTGCAAAGATATGGGCCTTTTTTGTCAAAAATTTGCAGGAGCACATTCTGAGTCTAAGTAGTAATGCCAAGATTATCACCTTAATGGATTTTGAGATGTCTGTGCTCCTTTAATCCTCTCCCTGCCTGTCCTTGCAGAAACTCGAGATTGAAGTTTTACAGAACTATCCTGAACTGTCTGTTGTCCTTAGAGCAGTTTGAGACTCCATCTTTTGTGACTGATGCCAATTCTTGACAAATAAAGCAAGCAAAATTCTCAGTTTGCTGTATTATAGAGAATGTATAGAAGTTGTGAAGCAAATGTTGTCATAACTTGGGACCACTCTACTCTACAATACCACCAGCAGGACTGGGTCATCCTCAGCTGTGCTGACTCCATGCTGGCCCTTGGTCCCAAGGGAACATTTACAAAAGGAAAAAAAAAAATCAGATATTTTGACCTCTAAAATATTGTTGCTTATTTTTTTCCTGTGCTGCTTTTAGAAACCCCAAATACCTCATTTCTAAGCAGTTGTTGAGAGCTCTGTAACCAGCATCACTCACCTTGGCACTGGCCCAATGCTGTTGTGCAAGGCAATTTCATATGGTCGGCATGAGAGGAGGGAGGAATGTTTCCTGCATTATTTTTGAATCACAGTTGTTTGAAGCTGTTCAGAAATTTGGAATATTAGAAGTAGATTATTGGCTGGAGTGTAACTGAAGCTGTTAATGTGTGTGAGAGATGTTGTTACATGGCTCTTTGGTATGTCCAATAACTGTCACTTACATGTGTTTTATATAATGTTTTATGTAATTTCAGTAGTTTATTTCGGTTTTGTGCACGCTTGGTGGAAGCTCCTGATTTTGATTAGTCACTGTACTTTATTTCAAAACCTGTAATTTTAATGAGTGAAGTGTAACTCACACCAAATCTCAGATTTGAGTTTTAAAAATCCACAGATTTGCATTGGGTTTTTTTTTTATCCTGCATGGCTAGTGTGCTCTAAGTGTAACAAGTTCCAAGTATTGAATTTATTATTTTACACTGAATTATAGTCAATTAGCAAAGTCTAGTTAAACAGGATTTGTGCAGTTGGAATGTGTAATCTGTTTTGTGATCTTACGCCAACATCCCTGAGTTCAGCTGTTTGTAGAAAATGCTGATAACTGTTATTGAGGGGTGCTATGAAATCACCCTCATACCATTTAAAAAAACAAAACAAAACAACCAGAGAGAAAAACCTTACATGCTGAACTGAAACAAAGCCAAAATCAAAACTCAACAAGAACATCAGAACCTTGAAATAGGACATTTCACAAGTTCTGGTATTTAACATTGAAATGAGAAATAAACAGAAAACTTAGGAAGTGGCTCTTACATGTTCTTATGTAAAGGTAAAAATATATATTTAGGGAGTATTAATTTTTTAACAGTTTTTTTTAACAGTTTGCTTTTCATAGTTTGATGCTATAGGAACTCTGACAAGAGGCTTTAAGATAAGGCAGAGGTTAAGCCAAAGCTGGGATTGTGACTCTTAACATGTTTCCAAAGTAAGTGACTAGGAATGATTTTAAAGAATAACTGCTATAAAAGACCATATAGACCGTATTTTAAAAATCTTTCCCTTTGCTTCTGGATTATTTTTTAAAAAATCTTTGCCGTTTCATCACCATCTTAATAAAAATATGCTGCTTTTAAAATACTTGGTCCTGGAAAGGATAAGTCACTCAAGAATCTTAGTTTACAAATAGGTAAAGAGCAAGTTTGGAGTGTAAGTTAGAAACTTGTAAATTGGCAGCACTGACTGTGTCATTCTTGAATAGACTTTAGAATAAAATTCCATGTAATTCTTCTTTTTGCTCAGATTCTCTCATAGTAATTTGAAATTTCTCTGACCAAAAAAACCCCAACAAACCAAAACCCGTCCTTAATACTTCTCCTTAATAATTAAATAAAATGCTTCTGCATATACACATGAAGATGAGTTAATGGCAGTAACTAAAGGGCTTTGTTCCACGTGTGGGAAGGAAATACTTTGCCAGCAGACGTGTTTACCCTATTTAGCAGTGTTACTCAAGGATATGTGCTAGGCAAGGTGATCTGCTGTGAGAGGCTGAAAAGGTCCTGAACTGTCAGACATCAAGTCCTGTAAATTAGCTTTTGGAGCAGCCATGGTAGAAGCTTTTGAAGGACAGATGAGTTAACTTTTGGGTAATGACTTTCTGTTTGTAAAGACAATTACAAGGTTTTAATTTTTTAAAATTTTCTTTTCCCACTAAGCCTTGTAAGTGCCATCTTTAGGAGCCCAGTCAGGTCTGAAAACAACGTGGTATCCAAAGTACTGATGTTTATTAGAGATGTGCTTGTCACTGGCATGCAACCAGTCATGGCAAGATAGGAAACTATTATGGCTCAATGCTTGTTATCTCAAATGAGTGTGATCTCTCTGTTCTTTGTTCATGAAGTGATAGATCTTGATACATTCAAACTCCTGGATTAAAATCAAGGTCGTGTTCTGAATCCAAGACACTAAACAGTGAAAGCTGAAAAGTGCTTGAAGGGAACTGTGTAGAAAATAGAAACACAGACCCCAGACTGCAGGGATATCTCAAGGGGCTAATCTTTCTGCCTTTTGCAAAGCTGGAACTTTACATAAGCTTGGAAACTGTTTATGAAGAGGTTTTTGGCTGGAAATGAATTTTCTTTGCATGTGTTTTGCAAATTTATAAGGAAATTTAGTGAGTGTGATGTAGCAGGAATATCAAACAATAAATAACAAAATCAACAGAGGTATGTTGATTATTTTTGCTTAGGATTCTACATATAATATGAATGTGAGTTCTTATATAACAACAAATCCTAGATAGAAATATACATTGCTCTAAGGTAAGTGTTGAGACCATTAACATAAGTCAGGTGTTAAATACTGATATACCTAAGTATTTATATCTGTCTCTTTGATAGCTATAGAAGTTAAAGAATTTTAAATCATGCAAATGTCTTCCACTTTTTTTTTATAGACAGAGACAGAGGCCACATTTATAGTGACTTCATTAAGAACTGTATTACAAAATGCTCCGTACCACTTATGAGGTGAACTAGTGGTACAAGGTATTATGTAACAAGGTTCCAAATTATCCTTTGGTTTATCTGCTTGTCTGAATCATTCTGGCTACATTTTTTCCTGTCATTCACAAAGTCCATTTTCCCCATGTTTTAAGGTGTCATTGTTTCCCCACTTACAGAAATGTACCTTTGGCCCCTATTATGAAAAATGATTCAGAATTCATCTGGTACAAAACTTGTGAAAAATTGCTCTTTATGTAGTACCTTTAAGGGCTTCTTAACTAGTAAGTTGTGTTGTTCAGAAATCCTCGCAGGTGTGTGTTACCTGCTTTTAGAGACTTCATTTCAGGTTTAGCTGTGCCATCTGAAGTGCATGTGACTTTCAATCTGTTCAGGTGTCACTCCTGTGCCAAGGCTTGGTGCTGTGAGTTGTAAAAGAACTGTGCTGGCAGCAGGGTGTCTGGAAATCTGAATCCTAGGGAAGCAATCATTTGGCTGCTGGGGCCAAAACTGCTGAACTGCTTCGTACCCACCTTCAAGGCAATGGAAATCCTTCCTGTGCCTCAGTGGAACGAGGCAGTTGGAGAGGTGCTGGTCACAGTTAGTGAATGAAAGCTTTCCAGAGCTTTGTATTTGGTCCACTTCAATTTTTTAAATATATATCCATATCTATCTATCTATCTATCTATATATATGTATGTATGGATGTATGTATGCTTTATGTATGTTTTCAGCTGATTAAAAGGTATTTCCCCCCCTTTTAAAAACATAATTTGCATAGAAAGGACAATACGAAAAGATAGCAAAGCCAAGTATTCAACACTTGTGAAATATCACAACGGTGTGACCTTAATTTGGCCCTCACTAGGGATGTGTATTGAATCCTTAGACTATGTTAGTATATATCATTTTTTGGACAGAGTGGACGTTCCTTATGAAATAAGGGAGTTTGTCAGTTCCAGAAGTTGTTGATGGTTTGATTTGCTTGTTGCACTGGACTGGAAGTTCTTCAGTGGATACAGCACTAATCCCTGTGGTGGTGTTGAAGCCATTGAGTGTCACAAGGGGGATACAGTGTGCTTGGGGACTGGATGAAAAGATCAACCCTGGCTCCTTTGCTTAATATCAAACCTGAGAGCATGGAGCCACCTGTGCAGGAGTGCTGAGCTTTACTGTTTCTAGAGCATAGGGAATCGTACTTGGATTCTTTCTAGCTTGAAAAATGCCTTGTACTTGGAAGATGTGAACCCAAAAAATGTTAAATTTATTGCCGAAGCATGTTGTTTTTAGGCTTTTAGGCTATTTTAAACAAGAGCAGCATGAAGGGACTGCTGACAAACTGGATTTGCAAAAGAGGAAGGGAGGGAAGTTCCTGTCCTAGTGTGTGATTTGAATGCAAAATGTTTGGACATAAGTACAGTGAAAACAGGTTCTTGGGTTTGAAAAGAACATTTCTCTCTGCATATTGTTTATGCCAGTGGTTAGCAGTGATGCTTAGAGGGTTAGAATATTGGAATAGTGTAGCAAATCCCAGTTTCTAGCAAAGAGGAAGAGATTTTACTTGTTTGTGCAACACTTTATCTTTGATTCTGATCCAAGGATGCTACTGTGGCACAAATGATATCAATTAGATAGGCATCAAAGAAAAAGGCTCAGAAAAAGTCTGTGGACACTGCAGAAGAAATCTGATGTTATTTGTCTCTGCTCTTCACTATTTCTTTATTCTGATAGCTGCTTTTTTTCCAGTTGAACTCATGTTAGTTTGTCTCATTTACCTACTGTACTAATTTGGGTTCATTTGAAAGATGCCATCCACATAAAAGTGCTGTTGCCTAGTGTTTATTTGGGTTTACTGAAGCTCAAGTCTTTGAGACTTGAAGGTAAAAAATAAAGCTGTTGACTCAGCACAGATTAAAACCAGATGTCTCTTGAGATTCTTGCATTTCTCTCTAATCACTAACCCAAATTGATTGTGGTAGATTTTTTCTGGTCATGACCATAGTTTTACCAGTCTGTGTTTGGTGTGATCTAAGTCAACTGCATGCTTTTTTATCTCCTCTTATTATTTTAAATGCACATTTTTTTTTTCCCCTCAGGAATGTCTGGCTACAAACCTACTGTTTTTTCATTTCCCACCCCTATGCACCATTTGTATTACAAGCAGTTGATTTAGATGCAGATTCTTTTTAATCTTGAAATCAGATAAAAGGCTGGAAAAGTGGATAAATGAGGTTTGGAAACCCATGGGTTGGAGAGATGAGAAGCCATTGCATTGTGTTCAGTCCATTAAAACAAGAAGAAATAGAAGAGATACTTTGATAAGTGTTCTGCTGGTGTTAACCTTGATGGCTATTATCGGGGGGATGATGCTATATCTATTTCATTGGCTTAAGCTTTTTTCATGCTGAGAGAAATCAATACTTGGAGTCGTTGGATGACAGAGGCATCACTTCAGAATTGACGGTGGCTGTCAGACGTTGTCATTGGTTGACTTTTGTTCGCTGTTGAGGTTTTAAGCTTTCATTTTTCTAAGTCTTATTCAGGAGTCTTTGTAAGATTTCCCTGGGTAGCATTTTTAGTCCAGACTTTAAACCTCAGGTCAGAGGTCAAGTGCAAAGATCTGTGAAAGCAGAGGACTGAGGAGCGCCTTCATTTACTAAAATATCCTTATTTGTAGGGAATTTGCATTAGTGGCAAGACTGCGTTATCTTATGGATGACTTTTCCTCTTAAGTGACACCCTCTGAGACAGGTTGTTCACAAAGCCAGTAGCTTTTAGGTAAATTAGACAAAGAACTGGCATATGTGAAAGTGTTCAGTGATCTCAGAGTTGAAGAATAAAAGTGAAAAGGTGCAGAATTTCTTTTAAAAAACCCACACTATTAAACTTTTGAATCGCTTGTAGAAAGCATTACATTGTAATTTTGGGGCTGCAGAGGTGCACAGTGCAGATGGTACCGTGCAGAGAAAATCTTTCACTTGACATTTTTATAAAGATCAAAGATAAAATAGTTCTGAAAACTAGGTTAATCCTCCTCTTCACTGAAGTATAGACAGGCAGAATAGACTAACTCACCCTTTCTGTATTTCTGGAATATTTCCTGCATACAGAATGTGTTGTATTTTCATATCTATAACTTGCCTTTTGGACAACCTTGTGCCCCTTCAGAATTCCAGATCCTTAAAAATGAATCTTCAGATAACCTACCTGTTCAAATATCTTGCAGTCTGGTCCGGGCAGAGAGAGAAAAAAACCCAGTTCTGTGATAATGGCAAAGTGAAGGATTTTGTTCTATCCTGGATGAAGGGGTGGAAAACAAGGGTCTTGCCTCTATTCCATGCTTAATACACTTCCCCTTTGCAAAACTTTTCACAGTCACTGAAGTTAAGATTTTTTGGAGATAACACATTAGGTGTGTGTATGAAAATGCATTTTTTTCTCCATTTCAAAACTTTGTTTCATTCTAAGTGTATATATATATATATACATACATATATATATATATGTATGTATGTATACATATATAGAGGGCAGAAACCACTGAACAACTGGTGAGACAGTTGTATGATCAAAGAGAAGGTTATTCTTGCAGAATTTTCTTAGGGGTGATAGCTGTATATAGATGTGACAGACATCTGGCAAAACAGTGGCTTCTTTCTTTTTTGTTTATAAAATATATATTGTAAAGAACGTGCAATGGTTAAGAGTTCCTCCTAAACTGATGCTATAATTTCATGGGATTGCTGCCTGTGGGAGTTTCTCAGTTTTGGTGAATAAATTGCAAATTTCTATTCATATTAAATCCTGAATTTCCTGAAAAGTGGAGTTCTATTTCCAGTTTATAACGGGCTGGTTGTGTTTTCATAGAAGTTGTCAGGACAATAAAATACCTTTTTTTTTTCTTCGTTTGTCACAGCAAGATTTTGAAAATCCATGTTGGTATTTAATGAAGGATGTGTTCAAAATCACATCATAAAGACACTTTTTTTAAAGAGGTACAAGTTCATTATATCTTTTACAAAACATTCTAGTTTGATTTCCATTTTATCATGTTTTAAGGTCAAATGTGACTTTAATGTTCCATAAAGAGACAGAGATTGATAATGGGGAAAGAATAACCCTCTAATGTGATTTATATCTATGGATTTTATGTCAGATATGAAAAGTTGCTGTTCAAATTGTAAAGGAGGATCCATTAAAGAGCACTTTAAAACATTTTACTACTTAGCTTACCTTAGTCACTGGTTTTTAGAATTCTGCCCTTTCAGACAACTTAAAAATAACAGCTTATGAAACATTTACAAAGTGCTGAAAAAAATCAGAATCATCATGGGTGCAAAATATTTCAATGTATTGGAAAAGACAGCTGTATTTGGAAAGAGCTAGGAAAACCCTGTTTCGTGTTGGGTATGATTTAGTCATATTTTTGTGAAGAGGGGTGGCAGAGTGCTTCATGTAGGAATACAAAAGATACTTTTTAATGTCTCATTGAGTTGGAAAGTCAGCTGCTTATTCTTCAGTCCTGTTGGATGTCTGTTCATCAGGTGAGCTTTGCTGTAAAGTATGGGAAAATTATGAGGAAATATGTAAATATATCAAAATTGTTAGAATAGTTATTTAAAATTTATTCATCTGTTAGTACACTTTTGTTGTCTAGTGTCTGTGAAAATGTACACAATACAAAATTTTATTTCGTGTTTTCTTCACATTCTTCCTTTCTGTCACTTTATATGACATATATTTTTATATATACACACATATATAAATAGCATTTATAGCCTTGATTTTTTTATTTGCAGCAAGTTTCTAGGGCTTGTACATATCTATAGAAAAAGCATTGGTACTGTTTTAAACATAAAAAGCATATGATATTGTTCTGATATCTAGATGATATCTAGATATCTAGATATCTATCTGATATCTAAATGATATCTAAGCTCCAAGAAATAAATGTACTAGTGTCTGCATCAGCTGTGCTTCAGAAAGAAAAAGCAATTTTTTTTGTTGTTAGGCAGACATTTGTGTCCATTCCACTAACTAGATCATAGAATAATCCAATCATTGACAAAGGCTGAAATGCTTTGTCTGGCATATGTGATCTGTGGAATCGCCAGATGAAAACTGAAATTACAAACAGGGAGTGCTGAAGTGGGGAAAAGCCTTTATTGTTTCTACCAATATTTGAATTTCTTGTGGGTTCTCATGTACAGCAAAATGGGGTTTTGATGAGGGGGTGATATAAATTTGATGCCCGTTTTTTGAGTTCTGTATTAACAGGCAAATTTTCAGAAGGTCAACAAAAACCAAAACTATGAGACAATGTTGTAACAAAGAATCTCTCATAGTTTTGAGTTCAGTTTGTAGGAGAGACTTACAGTTCTTGTTTGCTAGAATTAGCTTTTGAGTAGGTTGGCAAGCAGGAGATGTTCCTACAACAGGTCTAGTACTGCTAAAAAAGTTACTGATTTCCTCATGCTGGCCTGCAAGTGTGCTCAACTTCAAGAAGCCTCCTGGTAAAGATTTAGTCCTCAGATGCATTTTGTTTTCTGTCTATCTGAAAAAGTGTGGATTTTTGTCCTTAACTTTCATAGATATAAAAATTTATATAAACAACAGCAAGTGGTTGGCTCCCCAATCTAATGAAGAGTCATGGGAGTGGAGTGGTCATCTAGCTGACATTCATTATTCTGAAATTTTCCATTGTTTTTATAAAGCTATTCACTTTGTTATAGGTATAACTGCTTTTATTTTATATGTTTTATTATGCAGTCAGGCCACTAAAGTGTTGGCTTTTGCTAAGTTGTGATGGTGTGTGTGGTGTGGTTAAAGAATTCATGGCAAATCAAGATCTCTATGTGTCTCTCTGGATGGATTTCCTGTGGGCAGCTGTGCAGGGCCTCAATTCTCAAACCTGGAAAATTTGGTGTAATTCTTCTCTCTCAAGGGTT